>JBBBDQ010001302.1:17500-260000 GCA_037127315.1 Ascarosepion bandense
CTACTAGATGTGCGTTATTGTGCAGTGGATATCGACTCGGAACGACAAATCGAGGTGCCGAGTTCGAATTCCAGTTGAATTCCTTGCATTCACTTATGCACAAATACGCTTGTGAAAGGTATTAATCCGTCTCTTCCCTCTAGTTATGGGTTAAATAATAGAACAGATTGGGTTCTATAGCCTTGGCTGGCAACCAGTCTACCACAGAAAGCAATGGCAACCTACTGCGGGATAATCTTCTGCCAAGTCAGTCATGTCTCTTTCGAGACGTGATCGCCCAAAGCGTGTATCACGTATGGCACTTAACTGACTGATGTATAGAATAGAATGACAGACTGGGCCCTATTGCCTTGGGTGACAACGAGTCTGGGAGTAGGAACCTCTGAATTCAAACCACATGCTGCCTTGATGGTCCTGCCGCTTTAGGCAAACGCTGGAAAAAGGTAATGTCAAAAACTAATCCGCATCCCAGAAAGGATGAACGGGATAAACTCAACACTCCCGGGACCGACAAACCACTGCTTTGAATGCTGCCCTGGGCCACAACTGAGAAATGGAAGGGAGTGGTTACCGAAGCGGCGTAAAAGGCGCTAACTGAAATGAATGATTTGGTTAGATAAATCATAAGCCTTTCAAAACTGCTATAAATATTCATTTTACTCACATATAAACAATTGTTATGATCAAATGAAGAAACTAATTTTAATTGGAGTAGATAGACTAAACTATCGCCCCGTTCACACTCCACCCACACCTATTGAACAGGTGAATAGTCTCATCCCTTGTTTCCTGTTTAGGATGCGGTTTCCGGTTTTTCTCTTTTCTAATCTTCTCAGTGTTTTTTTTTTTCAATTGGAGTAGATAGACTAAACTATCGCCCGGTTCACACTCCACCCACATCTATTGAACAGGTGAAGAGGCTCATTCCTTGTTTCCTGTTTAGGATACGGTTTCCGGTTTTTCTGTTTTCTAAACTTCTCACTGTTTTTTTTTTTTCAATTGGAGTAGATAGACTAAACTATCGCCCGGTTCACACTCCACCCACATCTATTGAACAGGTGAAGAGGCTCATACCTTGTTTCCTGTTTAGGATGCGGTTTCCGGTTTTTGTCTTTTTAAATCTTCTCACTCTTATATAGCCCCCTGCACATCAGTGGCGTTACCGCTTTGCTTGGGGTGATATAATTAAAAAAAAAATTGAATGAGATTTTATTCATAAACATTTATATCATTAATATAATTCATTAAAATTTTATTCATAAAGTCTTTTACTTAACGATAATTTTTTTATGTTATGTAAGATTTCTAGTCGAATTATTCCATAAAAACATTGACATTGACAGCAAAATATGAACACAATATTACGAAAAATACATTTTATTTATACTGAAACATAAATCTGTATCATTAAATATTTTTTTAGAAAATTGGGTATTTCCATTTTGGGCTTTTAACACTTTCACTATTGTATTGTTATAGCGTTTTTGCCCGGCATTGTTGACTTGTTTAAAAATATACGAAATTGCTGTTTACCGGAAGTAAATGACTATGAAGACCCTGACGGCGATTTCTTATGCACGCCGCCATTTTGGTTTTGATAGGATGCTATACAATTAGCAAAATAAGAACAAATTTTAAAAAATCCACTACGAACTATGTCGTATTGCACTTACTGTCTACACTGGTTTTGAAATAGAAGTAAGCGCTAGATATTTCATATCACAAACACTAGGTACTAATATTTCAGGTGTCTGATGCTTAAGTCGTCAACAGGTAATGTTTCGTAAAAGCGTTTGCAGGAGAAGCGGTTATTGGTGCATAATGATTAGTTCCGTTTCGAGTCTATGAATTATAGGGATTATTTTGACAGTTTATATTTTTCAAGAATTGTACTTAATGAAATTTATAATCTTTGCAGCTTGGTTGACTATTTGAAAGACCAGTGCCTTTTCGTTCAAATTTGGGGTTCGCACAAACTTGCTCAGAATAAAATCGCGATTACCAACAAAGATGATAAGAAGAAAGAATCAGAATCGGAGAACTCGGTTCGTATAATAAATATTTATTCTAATAAATATTCTGTATCCATTCTCTCACTTTGTATTACATCACATATCTTTGTCAACATTTTTCTTCGCACACTAATATTATATATATATATATATATATAAACGTGATTATAATTATACTCGTCTGGAAAACCTTCCTCGAAAACTATCGAATGAAAGAAAGAAGAATGGTTGTAAAAAAAAGAAAGAGCTTAGGACATGAAAGTGTTCGGACCGAAATCAGCACGAAGCCCAGACAAAAAAAACCCGACCGAGTAACCATCCAACAGAAAGCGCTCAATACAAAGGTAGAGCGAACTAAATAGCACCTAATGAGCCAGACGAACCCACCTAGGTTTCTCCTAAACGGATCGTCGTTTAAGGGAAACCTAGGTAGGTTCGTCTGATTCATTAAGTGTTATATATATATATATGTCTGACATACATTCACGCACAGCCATTAATACATATACACACACGTGCACATATTCATATGTGGTCTGATCAAAAACTTTCGGGCCTGATGCTATAAAGAAAAAACTACCATTCATATCAATTCGACATTTAATCACCTTCGAAATAGTCCCCTTCTGACGCCACACACTTTATCCGACGTTGTTTTTATTGAAAAAGCATTCCTGGAACTCTTTTATTTGAGGGAAACGTTGGATTTTCCTCGTTGGATTTTCTTGGATTTCTTCGAAGTTTTGGAATCTTGTTCCTTTTAATTGAGATTTGGTTTCTGAAGACAAAAACTCGCAAGGGGCACGATCTGAGAAACATGGTGGTCTTTAGCCAAAGTACTGCACGGACCATGGTTACTTATGAAACCTCTTTGTGTGATGAGACAACCACATTCTACACACTTTCCTTCTAATCACTGCTGTAAACAACGGAAGTGAGAGATAACGTTATGACAGTATGTAGGAGTTCGCGATCAATCTTCGCAAAACGGCTTCACTTTGCGTACTTTAGCTTCTTTACAATAACAACAGTTCCGATACTTGATCAGAAAGACAACTGTTCACGAAATAATAAATGTCTAACAGGCAACATCATGTATAAAGCCACTGTGACAAATAACATTATCACAAAGGAAATGATTTACTTAGGCGCAACAGAAACAACTTTCAAAGAAATATTCAACAATCACAAAACACAATTCAATACAGAAAGATAAAAAAGAACAACACAATCAAAATACATATAAAGTCAAAAATAAAATAACAATACCACTAAAATTAAATGAGAAATCGTAAAATGAGCACCCTCACACAACAGCAGTAGCAAAAATTCAAATTATGTTTGGAGGAAAAATTAGAAATAATTAGTATAAAAAGTCAGAGTAAAATATTAAAGAAAAAAACGAAATAAATCGAAAAAGTAGACATTCGAACAAATATCTGCTTTGCATCGCAAACACAAAAAACATACCACAAGACGTAACCCCAAAACCCTCGCATAAAACTTAATCATGACAACAAATAGCACAAAACAGAAGATAATATAAAAACTTCCAAACGGAAAAATCATCCACTAAACCTATGAACATAAATACATACAAGAACGCAAACACACAACTATGATAAAAAAAACATTAAGCTGTGGCATATACTTACTCACGGCAAGAAAAAAGTCAAGTTAACATAATAAAAAGAGGTCAACTAAAATAAAAAGAATAAACCAATTAATAATAAAGCAATTAAGCGGACATCCATTCACGCGCGCTGAAAGAAAGTTAACACAATAAAAAGAAATAAAAAGAAATCAAACACCAGCAAATAATACTATACACTAAAAATAAGTCAACAAAACAAAAGCAACTATGTATGTATGTATGTATGTATGTATGTATGTATGTATGTATGTATGTATGTATTCTCACATATCAATTACAGGACAAAATCTAATTTGAAATTGACCAATGTTTAATCCGTATAACAATACTGAAAATGTTTATCTTAAAAATACTTATAACTACATCACTATACTACTAAGTAGCGTAGTATATATATATATATATATATATATATAATTTTAGTGCAAAGAATTTGTCACTTTAACTGAGAAGATCCATGCCGACTTCGAAGTTTCGTGAGGACATCGTAAAACTACTGAAAACACAACAATCTTAGCGGTAAATATTGTCATAACTCAAAACTATGTATATTTTGTTGTCATGGTATGTCCTACACTTCCTATCGCCCATTTGGACTGATTATATTAGTAGCCATATATTGTGAGCAAAGAAAAATACCTGTGACTTGCTTCAGCAATTACTAGCCTTACACCAGATTCCCTGGTGTAAGGCTAGGGAATAATATGATAACGTAATAATTCTCTCTTCTTTCATCTATGCACGTGTTATTGTTCTTTTAACTTGAGTACCACCTTGTCTGTTTGTAACCTCTTTAAAGGAGACAACAGAGGCGACGAGAGATTCGATTCCAAATCACAGCGAGAAAAACCTAAAGACGCCGTTTTTAAAACGTACAACAGTAGTAATTACGGATTTGATTAACTTACGTTGAAAATACTCAGTGGAATTACTTAACAAAAATGGAACAAATAACTGAATTGACTAAAGCATTACACACTATTTTGCAGCTACAAGAGCAGAAACATTTACAGCAACCAAGACAAATTTGAAAAATGACAAAAATGTTTCAGCATGAACTGATGCAATTACGAAAACAACAAGCGGAAGACACTAAGCTATTGTGCAAAACCGTGATATCTAAAACAAGAGAAGAACGGAGCTAGGGTTATATTTTCCCCTTGAAGGAATATCGGATTCATGATCAGAATTCGAGTCTGACCCAGATAATGGAGTAACTTTTCCTGCCTATTTTCGTAGGTACGAGACGATTGTTTCGAAAAGGTGTGAACAATGGTCTGAGGATGAGAAAATTTCGTTGTTATTACAAAAATAAAATACTGAGGAGAACACTATATATAGTGTATGGCTATGCTAATTATTATGAGCTAACCCATCCTAGAGTTACAAAAGAAAAATGAAGAGAAAAACCGATAAAAAAAAAGGGAAAGTAAATGTGAACGAAGAAGACAAGACTTAAAAAAAGCACTGTATCTAAATAGAAACAGGCAAGGTTTTCTATTAAATTACCAAGACAAAGTAATTTCGCTTTTTAGTGTCAAGACTCAGAGACTATTCAGAACAACAGTAGCGTGAAACTTCTGTAGCAGTCAGATATTTGTACATATATTTATCGTATATATTGTTTACTGGCATGAAACTCTTGTGACACGATAACTAGGCGTATATTAAGGTGGATTTGTAAAATATGTATTTTATTATAATAGATTAAGAATAGAAAATGGTTAAGAATAGAAAAATAGTTTAAAAACATGTTTCGTTTAACACAAGTACTAAGTGAAAAAGAAAAGGAAAAAAAATAACTATACGCTTTTTCTTTTATAAGTAAATTTAAAATATTTAACTAAGTGATTTGATGTGATAGGTGACCAGGTCAAAAACTGTCTTTACTGTATCTTGACCACACATTAAGAAAATAAAGAAAAATAATAGAATTTTCCCTTTCTCCAGGCAATAAAAAAACGCCTGGTTACGGGTAAAGTGTCAGGGCTATAAAAACATCCGACGGCCTTCACACGAAGCTTTATTAAGATAAAAAGATTAAAGAAAATCCTGGAAAATACATCGTTGGAGGCTGAGTGCAGACGGGATGTCTACGGGATGTTTGCACATCAAAAGAAGCACAATTTAAGTACCTTGAAATTTTGGACTTACAGTCACCAATGCTTACCTTTTGTTTTAAGACGGTGGTCTCTAGTGGACTTCCGATTATTTCAATATAAATACAAGTGATTTTTCAGAGTCGGTCAGTTGCGTTCAGTTCAGCCGGGCGTGTGCTTGAAGTAGCTGCGTGTGTCGGGCGTGCCGAGGAGGGGAAGCTCCGTTCGTCTGAGTCGGTCGGTTCGGCATTTGATCTTCATTAATTAGAGTTAGAGCTGAGTGTCACATCGTCTGCCCCAACTGCAAGACTAACTCTGAACGTAATAAAGCATCGATTTAACTCATCCAAGTTGTGGAAGTTCGTTCCTTATAGTTTATCTTGTACCCCCAGCTTGAGACTTCGACCTTTTCAATCCAACCCCGGCAACATCACAGAACGGCCGCCGGAGAAATTGTTCGGACCTCCACCGGGGTGTTACACTCTGGACTTGCCATAGATATTGCTTCAAATGGACGCATTGAAATAATGTTTCTGTTTTTGTTTCAGGGTTTAAATCTTAAACAAGCGAAACTTATGCTGGAGCTGAATATCATGAACCGGAAGCAAGACAAATTGAAAGCTCAACTGGTAAAGATTTCTTTCGTTTATCTTTTCGGGAATTGCAATCAATTCAAGCGATTGTTTGCTTTCTTTTAGAATTCATTCTTTTTTTTTTTCTTTTTTTACAGAAAATATTCTTGCTACTTGAAACTTGTAAGAGAAAAATGTAATCGCGCGAAAAAGTGACATGTTTTTTGAAAAGCTTTTTCATGGAAGTGAAATTTGTATTATATAAATTCAAGTAGGGGGTCAAGTTTAAAACCATTCTTTGCTAATCAAACAAAATTATATCCGAATTTCTCTCAACTCTTTACAGGACTTTATATATATATATATATATATATATATATATATATATATATATATATATATATATTTTTACTCGACCGACACCATTTTCTTAATAGTCGCCTTGCGTAAACATAGCGTGAATCTCTGACGGAAAACAAAAAATGAAATTTTAATTAAAATTTCGAACGTGTTAAAAAGGAATTTTAAAATTTAAAAAAATAATAACAACAAAATTTGATCTTTCCTCTTAAAAATAACATAAACATCTTTATGATAAAGCTTTGTTTTTATAAGATTTGAGCCTTTTAACATCATGATATGCTGTTTTTGTTGGTTTTTTTCTTCGATTGTTTTTTTTTTTTTTGGCAGTTGAGTGGAGGTACTAAAATTCGTAGCTTCTTTCTTCAGTTTGATTACAATCTACATGTCACAGATGATAAAAAATAACAAATCTGATTTTCTCAACGATTTTCTAGAAAAAAACAATTACGTACTTGTATAATTTGTTTTTCGGTGCGTGGTTAAAAGAACTATGCGCATTTTTTTTTCTTTCTTTAAAATGTTCGTTTTTAATTTTCGTAAGCAATCTGGGTGACAGAGACATTTTGGCTCCACTCTGGAAGCATTAATTAAACGAATGTTTATACTGACCGGGGCGATAAAAGCGAGACCAAAGATTTCAAAAATGCCATTATAGGTCATTCTAAGTAACTTGTGAATCTTCAATGGCATACATTTGGGTTGTAAAAGTTGGGTTGGGTTTTTCTATATTTGAACGGACACGTTAAATTGCGAGATTTTTAATCGACCACGGGCGAGTAAAGCAATAAACTTTAATCTCCCAGTTAAGTTTTTAATCGACTGAGTCGATCGTGCGAGTGGCTATATATATATATATATATATATATATATATATATATATACTGCTCACCGACCACTTATCAATATATACACAGAATTTTCGGCCGTCAAAAAAACAAACGGATCTCAATATGTAATGTCACAAATTTATTCGCCTGAAGAGAGTCAACTTTGGACTCGAAACACGTATTGTATTATACAAAAATCAAGTAATGATAATAATAATAATAATAACAGCAAGAAATCGACACTTTAAATAAAATGTTCACGGATTCTCGCACTTTTTCCATCTATATATATATATATATATATATATATATATATATATATACGTGTGTGTGTGTGTAAAACTATATTCGGATCCACAATTATTACCCCTCAATAGCCCCTAGAATAATTCAAAACATAAGCTTTAACGCCCACCCCATAACCGTTAGAATACAATAGACACCCATAAAATATCACTTATCACCATATATATATATATAAACAGTTTGGCCAAAACACAACATACATGACATTTGCTATCGCTCTGATTGTTGGTGTCTCTGCCTTTTGGCAGGGAGCCACCAGTCTCGGCTCGGGCTGGTTGGCAACTGTCTTTCTCACTGCCCTCGGGTAGAGCCTCGTCTGGGGAAAATCAACAGCAGCCCTGACCCTGCCTTGTGCATATTTCGTGGATATCTTTGGCCGACATTAAGAGCTCAGAGACCCCAAGTTAAAATGGACTTGTACCGCATTTCGCTTACGTGGGGAGGCAGAAAATTATTGCCCTGACATTTACGTCTAAGCATGAAATAGACGTCCGTTTCTGGCTGTTGACCTCAATTTCGACTTTAGAAAAAAATTCTATTTGGAACTGGAAGTTGAATTTAATCGGCGATCCAAATAAAATATATAAATACCAGATGTTCTTTTTTTTAAAAATCATTTTACCCCAAGAAATCAGTACTGCTACTGGTGCGCAGAGGGCTACATAAGAGGAGAGAGAAGGATGACATTGAAGGAGAGCGAAGAGAAAAAAGAACCGAAGAGGGACCGATTACAGGGGGTGTCAGAGAAAGGGCAAGAGAAGGATGGGAATACTGGTGTGAAGTGAGTTGCGTGAGAGTAGAGTGAAAAGAAGAAGAACAAGATTCAGGACATGTTGGGGAAAAGGGATAAGCGAAGTATGGGAGTCAAGGAGAGAAGAAATGACAATTGGCGTTACATTGAAACTCTTGGAGATATCAGCTCTCAGGGATGCAAGTATCCGAAAAAGAGTTCCACAGGCGAGAAGTCCGAGAAAAGAAGCTGATAAAGTAAAAGTGACAGCTACATTTGGTTGTTTTGAGTGCAAAAGTGTAAGATCTTGTTGCTAGTTTGGTTCCTCGAGTAAATTTTTGTAGAGAGGACACCAGGGAGCTAAGATCGTCGGAGCGGAAGCCATGAAAATATTTGTAGAAGCCACGCCCCGTTGGTAAGAATGTGACAAGAGTCGAGCTGCCAGGTTGGGATTAATTACATTGCAGATTCTCCTCTGGTTCCTGACGAGAACCACGATATGAATGGCAGGGGCGTCTGACGGGATATGACAACAGTATTCAATGCGTGAGTAGATGGTTAATTTGTATATGGGCAAGATGGACTCAGGCGTGAAAACTTCCTGGCTCGACACAGTGACCCAAACTTCGGAGCATTAGATTTAGCTAATGATTCAATGCAGTCGTTCCACGTGAGGTAGACTGAGAGAGTGAGGTCGAGGAAGTGCCGTTTCTTGCCTTCGGGGAAACTAGCTAGATCAATATTAATTGAAGGCAGAAGCGACTATCTATGGCGGATGACGGCTAGCAGCTTCGTTTTGGAAGCATTAAAGTTTACGGGCGATTTCTTACCCCAGTTCCACCACAGATTAGAGGTCTTTTTCAAGATCATCAGCAAGGTTATCTTTGTCCGCCTTGGCAGATTTATGAATGAGGTGGAAGTAAATGGTGGTGTCGTCAGTGTAAATGTCTACTTGGGATTTGATTACATCAGGGAGATCGTTGATGAAGATTAGAAAGAGAGTCTGGCTTAGAATGGAACACTTGGGGACACTTACGCTGTTGTGATAAGATCTGGAGACGTGCTCGTTGAAGATGATCTTCATAATGCGATTTGATAGAAACGATTGTATCAAACCAAGCAAAGGTCCAGTGATACCATAGCCCTGTAGCTTGCGCAGAAGGCCGGCGTGCCAGAAACTATCAAATGCTTTGAAGATATCCAGGGCAACAGAACGAGCTTCGTCATTCTTATCGAGGGCCTAGTATATGTACTCGGTAATGGTCGTTAACAAATCAGCAGTAGAACCTGGACAGGCAGAAACCATACTGTCTTCAAAAGTTGTCCAAGAAGTGTGGTTTTTTTTAAATTATACTATTTGGTCTTATTTTGAGAAATAGTTCGAGTCGAAAACGCCACAAAAAAGAAAACAGAAAAGAAAAGAAAGAAAAACCCTTAGATGGTATCAGTTAAATCATATCAAGCCATCATTGTTTTCGTATTCTGATATAAAAATAGTTTTTGAATTTGAGTTTGAATTTGAATTTTGTTTAACGGCATTTAAACCTCTGTGGCTTATTTAATCCCCAAAAAGTAGGGTTTTAAAGGATTTTTTAAACCGTTTAGTTATCATGAAAAGTTTGATTTAGTCAGATTGTAATGAAAATTCTTTGTTTTTATTCTTTTTTTTATTTTAGAAAACTGAAAATGTTTTCTATTTTTGTATTCAAAAATATTTTGGTGAGAATAATTTTTTTCTTTCATAATATGTTATGGTAATAACTTTTTCTTCAAAAATGTAATGTTGGTAATATTTTTCCTTCAAAAATTTATATTTTTCTATAAAAGTCTTTATTTTTATGTATATATTTCTATAAAAGTGTATTTCTATACTTTCATATTGTTTTGACCCCAGTTTGGAGAGTTAATTATTTGCCCATAGTTGGAACCCCTAACAGGTGCTACTACTTCGGGTCAGAGTGGACCTGGGAACAACAACAGTCAAGAGGTGGTTCCATGCTCCTCACAACCTCCCAATCAGAGGCCTTGCTGCCGAATGCAGTTTACGAAAATAGTTTTTATTACTTTATATAATCTTTAGTATATTCTGTTCATTTATGTCTTTTTTAACTATTGCATTGCGTGTCGTTTTCAGATATAAGTACAAAACAATGATCATTTTCAAAACTCCAATAAATTTAACAAAAATATTTAAAAGCACAAGACAGTCGTATGCTACGAGAGTGCGTATTAGGATTTGCATAAATTCTGAAAACAGTGAGAAATGGGGTAAATAATGTAATATTTGTTTCTCGAAGTGTAGTTGGTAGAGGAATTAATGACTGCTTGGATCCGTTCTCACAGCTGCTCCACGTAGAACCCGGAACACTGCTTCGCTCGGGACTCCGTTCCCTGCGCACCGTAAACAAAACACTGTCTCCCAAACACCGGTGTAGCCTTCACGAATCGCCAACACCAAACTGACTTCGAAATAGAAGTTGGCTCTTTTTATGAGATTTTTTTTTTGTCTCGAGTAAGAAACTATAATTTCTTACATGTGAGAGCCTCGCTTTCGCCAATAATGCATGCGCCATGTCATTTCAAAAACTGACTTGCATAAGCTCGCATCGCGGTTCCATAACATCTACAAACGCATGTGCAGACAAGCCTTCTCTTGTTTTGACGAGGTAAGTCTCCTCCATAAATAAACACTTGCAAATTTGAAAACCTATTTTTTAATCAGTACCAGTCAGTTAGTTAAGTGCCATACGTGATACACGCTTGGACGATCATGTCTCGAAAGAGACATGACTGAATGAGCAGAAGATTATCTCGCAGTAGGTTGCCATTGCTTTAAGTGGTAAACTGGTTGCTGATCATGGCTATAGAACCCAATCTGTCCTGCTATTTAACCCATAACTGGAAGGAAGAGACGGATTAATACCTTTCCTAAGGGTATTTGCGCGTAAGTGAATACAATGGATTCAACTGGAATTCGAACTCGGCTCCCCCGGCTTCTCGTTCCGAGCCGATATCCACTGTACCACAACGCACATAAAGAAAAATTCAAATTGAACAAAAGAGGCCGCCGTACTTTCATTGCGGACATGAATGAAAATTTAAACCGAAATAAGAGAAAATATATTGTTAAAAAACTTAGAATTGGGCCAATACAGTTACAAAAGTGTGTTTTACATTGAATGCATGAATTAAATTGAACAGTTTTTAAGGTGGACCTGAAGGAGACTGCCACTACTTTTAAATTTGTTGTTTTTCATTACTTTTTTTTTACTCTTTTCAGCGCAGTCTTATCGATTATTACATAAAGTTTCTGATTATCAATCAAAAAAAAAAAATGAAAAAATTCACTATTCAAACAATTTTAGGGGGAGCTCAGTTTCTCATACAACGATATAGTAAATCGATCCCCCATTTTGTTACCACTCACGTTGGGGTCGCTTTGTTTTTTTTGTTTTTTTTTTTGGAGCGGGGACGAGTTGTTGCTCTTGTTTTTATTTTTTTCAAGTTCTCTTTAGTTCTTACGATGGCATTTTCCTCGGAAACTCCAAGAATGGCTTTATTCAAAAATTTCGTAAAGGATTCAGTTGTTGAATATACGCAAGCAAAAAAGTTAACTGCACAGGATTCGATTTACTATAAGGTTGTATGGAAAACTGAGCCCCTCCCTAAAATTGTTTAAATGTTGAAATTTTTACAAATTTTTTTTGACAATCGGAAAATTTAGGGTTTAATCGATAAAATTGCACTGAAAAAATTGATAATCAACCAATTTACAGGTGGTGGTAATGTCGTACCAGCGAGTGGCCCTAAAATGGAGGATCGATTTACTATAACGTTGCATGAAAAACTAAACCCCCATAAAATTGTTTAAATAATGACATTTTTCCAATTTTTCTTTTTTAATTTTTTTTTTTTGTCAATTGGAAAGTTTAGGTTGTAATCGATAAGACTGCACTGAAAAAAGTAATAAAAAAAATGAAAAACAACATATTTAAAGGTGGTGGTAGTCTCCTTCAGGTCCGCCATTTTTAATAATATTTTAACACGTCAGGCATTAACAGACTTTATCTTTACTTTTAATTCCAAGGATGGTTTAAGAAGAATGATTGAAACGGCTGAAGAACTCTCCAAGAAAAAGCTGTCCGTGGGACTTATAAGGAAAATCTATGAGTCCTCGAGTGCCGAACAGATTGAAGCAACACTTAAACTGATAAAAGAAGAGAAAGGTAAATAGTGGTATGTATGATATTTTGCGATGACGTTCATTGCATTGCAACAATAATGAGGAGAAAAAAACGGATAGCTCTTGATAAATTCCCATTTATATTCATAAAATGTTTAACAACTGGACACGTCATACGTCTTGCAATAACGAATTCATTGTCATGTTAATCACTATTTCAGGATTTTGACACACAAACTATCGATGCAGATCAGTCGAGTGTCATACGTGATACATACTTTGAGCGATCATGTCTCGAAAGAGACGTGATTGACTGGGCAGAAGATTATCCCGCAGTAGGTTGCCATTGCTTTCTGCGGTAAACTGGTTGCCGACCAAGGCTATAGAACCCAATCTGTCCTGTTATTTGACTCATAGCTAGAAAGGGAAGATAATGTATTATATTATTATATAGTAATAAGTGGGGGATCAGTTTATTACTTCATAACAATATAAAACTGATCCCCCACTTTATGCCCAGTAGAGACCTTAATCATATGTTCAACTATTATATTCAGTCAGTCAGTTAAGTGCCATACGTGATACACGCCTGGGCGATCATGTCTCGAAAGAGACACGACTGACTGGGTAGAAGATTATCCCGCAGTAGGTTGCCATTGCTTTCTGCGGTCAACTGGTTGCCATCCAAGGCTGTCGAATCCAATCTATCCTGTTATTTGATTCATAGCTAGAGGGAGAAGAGATGTATTATATTATTACGAAGTAATTAGTGGGGGATCAGTTTATTACTTCATAACAATAGAAAACCGATCCTCCACTTTGTGACCAGTAGAAGCCGTAATCATTATTCCAACTGTTATATTCAGTCAGTCAATTAAGTGCCATCCGTGATACACGCTTTGAGCGATCATGTCTCGAAAGAGACATGACTGACTGAGTAGAAGATTATCCCGCAGTAGGTTGCCATTGCTTTCGGCGTTAGACTGGTTGCCAATCCAAAGCTAGCGAATCTAATCTGTTATTTGACTCATAGCTAGAGGGAGAAGAGATGTATTTAATTATTACGTAGTAATTAGTGGGGAATCAGTTTATTACTTCAAAACAATATAAAACTGATCCCCACTTTATGCCCAGCAGAAGCCTTAATCATGATTCCAACTATTATATTCAGTCAGTCAGTTAAGTGCCATACGTGATACACGCTTGGGCAATCATGTCTCGAAAAAGTCATGACTGACTTGGCAGAAGATTATTCGGCAGTAGGTGAACTACGGTGGACTGGTTGCCAGCCAAAGCTATAGAACCCAATCTGTTCTATTATTTAACCCATAACTGGAGGGAAAAGACGGATTAATACCTTTCCCAAGGGTATTTTTGCGTAAGTGAATGCAAGGAATTCAACTAGAATTCGAACTCAGCTCCCCGATTTTGTCGTTCCGAGTCGATGTCCACTGTACCATAACGCACACCTTCGCTTTTCCTGTACGATTTCACCTCTCTTTTATTCTTACGCAAGTTTTTCAAAGATGAAATATCTATGCCTTCTATTTTTATATTTGAAATTAAAAAAATAAAAAATACTGAATCATACGAATGATATGACAATATATAGACAAAACCTATATAAGGTGCTTTTGTTGATTTTTAGTACATATTTCGGAACATGGAACTAGGATGAACCCTTGATCAACTGGGATGACTGACATATTACCTTGAATGACTGATTCTTGTACGATCACCGGCGTTAAGCAATATAGAGCCTGTTGAGTACCTAGCTGGTTGACCGCTTCCAGAATAACAAAAGCTGCAGGCTTGTGTGTTTCTCTATTATAGACAATTTTGGCACGTCTAAAGGCTGGTTCTTGTCACATGTCACTCAATAAACGCTGTTCCTAACTAATAAAACAACAAAAAAATTCGAGTTTATTCATCAACATAGTCTCCTTATAGAGGGTGACACACTGATTTCAATGCTTCTCTGACAATTCGATGCCTTTTTTTTGTTTTGTTTTGTTTTGTTTTGTTTTGTTTTGTTTTGTTTTGTTTTGTTTTGTTTTGTTTTGTTTTGTTTGTTTTGTTTGTTTGTTTGTTTGTTTGTTTGTTGCTTACAGCATATCACGTTGAATACACCGGTTCTCGTTCGATCACCGAAGTTAAGCAACGTGAGCCTGGTCAGTACTTAGTTGGGTGACCGCTTGGGGAAGTCCAGGCGCTGTAAGCGTTCAGTGACGGATGTGCGTAGTGGTGCAGTAGATGTCGGCTAGGAAAGAGAAATCGGTGAGCCTAGTTCGAATTCCAGTTGAGTACCCTGCATTCACTTAAGCACTAGTACCCTTGGGAAAGGTATCAATCCGTCACTTCCCTCTAGCTATGGGTTAAATAACAGGATGGGGCCTGGAGGCAACCCATCCAGTGTTGGTGTCACAATAAAAACACCCAGACCTGGAGAATGGGTGGATGCGGAAGCAAGTCGAAGTGCAATTCATGTAGCTTTACCATCGTTGAGATCGACTTGTGACACGGTATGTTGTCTTGGTGAAAGATCACTTTTTCTTTTTCTTCTTCATTTGTAGCCTTTTTTTGGTGGGGGGGGGGGCGATTTCTTCCTTAAACCACACCAATAATGCTATATAATCGCTTTTGATGGTTCTTCCTTTCTCAAAGTAATCGATGAACAAAATACCTTGCTCATTCCAAAATACGGAGGCCAAAACCTTGCCTACTGATGTTTGCGTCTTTGGTCGCTTTGGACAGCTTTCACCTGTTGCTGTCTACTCAGCTGACTGCCAATTTGACTCCAGAGTGACGTGGTGGATGAAGAAATTTCTTCTTGTTGCGTTGAAACAGTTGCAAAAACCGCTCTGAATTGTCGACACGTTGTTGTTTTTGAGCGTCTGTAGGCAAACGCGGCACCCACTTTGTACACAGCTTTCTTATTGACAAATAATCATGCAAAATAGTGAATACACTGCCTTCTGATATGTTCAACTCCTCTGCTATCTCACCCCATTTCAATTTATGATCGGCTAAAACGAGTTTGTAGATATGTTTTGATGTTTTCTGGAACAACAATCGATTCTGGGCGATCTGAGCGTTCAGCATCACTTGTGTCTGAACGATCGTGATTAAAGTCAGCATACCACATCTTAACCGTTGTTTCCGACGGAGCAGAGTCCGAATAACACTTATCAAGCTATTGCTTTACTTGATCAGTATTTTTCCTCATCAGAAAGAAATGCTTTATCAACACACGAAATTCAGATTTTTCCAATGCTTTGAAAATTTACAGTAGTAGCTTCACTTAAATAACTGTAATTTGTAAACTAATAATCCGTTTAGGCCCAAATTTTGTCACGTGCTATTTGAAGGTTAGTACTTCATAAAAATCGTAAAGATTTTTTTTTATTCCTGGCTCCAACTCTATGTCAGGCCCGGGATTTATTGAGTGATGTGCTACGATCACCGAAGTTAAGCAATATCGAGCCTGGTCAGTACCTAGCTGGGTGATCGCTTGGAAATGCTGTAAGATTGTATTTGCAGGTGGTTAAAGAAGATGGAAATTGAAGAGGCGAGTTTCAATTCAAGTCAGATTTTTTATATTCACTTATGCGTAAATACACTTAGAAATGTATGAATCCACTTCTTCTCCTCCTCGCTATGGGTTAATTAGTAATTTAAATCCAGAAATCATTATTATCTCCAAAAATGTCTTAAATCTAGAAACATTTTCTGACCTTAAAAAATCTCTAAAAAGAAATCAGTCCCTTCATAAGCCAATGATTTTAATTGATTTAAAAAGACATCAGATTGGTTTTACCTGTTTATCAACCCCGTTGAAATTATCTAAAGTTTTAAAATATTTTGAATTACAATAATAATTATTTTGTACGAGTGAATATTCTACACTATTTACATTATTCAAACTATTGTCCTCATCTTTGTTGCCATTTATACGACGTTTAATAATAGATCATTCTATTTGTCTATATGTCTGAGATGAGGTAGTATTTACAGTATTTACATTATTCGGACTATTGTCCTCATCTTTGTTGTCATTTGTACGACGGTGCAGCCGTTTTACACTCCGGCGTTCTTCGAATTCTAGGAATTTCGAACCGAACCCTTTATTACGATCACTGGGGTATATCATTCTCATTCCTTTGTGCGAAGCCTCTTTGGTAGTCATGAGTTATCTCCCTCTAACCCGATTCTAAGTTACTTGTTCACCACTGCTGTAGCCGGGTATTGAACTCACAACTCTGGGTCAGGTCACTGGAAGTAAGCAACGTCTATATCAATCAGACAGAGTGGGGTTCAAGACATCCGTATACCGCAAGCCAACATTCAACGGACCTCAACTTCAACTCCCACCACCCATACAATGTAAAGAAAGGCTCATTCGCTTCCTGCAACATCGTGAAAGAGTCATAAGTGACGACCCAGAAACATACGAGCCAGAAATGGTCAGTATAAGCAGTACCCTACAAGGTAACAATTATCAAGGGTACATGGTAACAACTTCCAACAAACACGGAAGGGAGGGTGTATGAGGATAACACCTCTCAGAAAACAGCCCCGGTCTGTCTCCCCTGTGTAAAGGGGTTATCGGAGAAAAAAAGAATCTGTGGTCCCTATAACATCAGCACGATCTTCAGAAGTGTTTCTGCACTTCACAGTTACCTCTTCCGAGTAAGACCCCTAACAACGGAGGAGTTGACTAAGGACTGTGTGTACGCCATTCCATGTAGTTGCGGAAAGAAATATCAAGGAGAAACTTGCCGCCCCTTCAGGTAAGGCTACAAGAACATCAACAAATTGCAATGTGAATTTGGCTAAAATGATTACTGAACATTAGGTTTATAAGTCTCAAAAACTCAGTTAAGGGCACATGGCCAAGTGGATATAGACATTTGTTAGTTCCAGTGACTGACTTGACCCAAAGAGTTGTGAATTCAATACCAGCCTACCAGTGATGATGTCGGGTTAGAGGGAGATAACTCATGACTACCAAAGAGGTTTTGCATAAAAAATGAGAATGATAATAACGGATTCGGTTCGAAATTCCTAGCACTAGAAGAAGGCCGGAGTATACAACGGTCGAAACATCGTAAGTTTTAATGCTTCCAAAACGAAGTATAATAACCATCACAGACAATCGTTACTCCCGCCCATTAACATGGATTAGGTTTCTCTTTCTCAAAGTAAAACACTGCGTCTCCTAGGATTAACTCTCACATCAGACCTCAAGTGAATAACTATATAGAATCCATAGCTAAATCCGCTGCTAAGAAAGTCGGTTCTCTGTGTGGGACCAGGAAGTTTTTCCCGTCTGAAACAATCTTGCACATATACAAATCTACCATCCACCCATGCACTGAATATTGCTGCCATGTCTGATCGGGTGCTCCTGCTATCCACTTAGGTGTCCTCGACCAAATCTAACGGAGAATCTGTAATGTGATCGATCCCGACTTGGCAGCTAGGATACAGTCGCTTTCTCACCGACGCAGTGTGGCTTCCCTGTGTCTCTTCTGCAAATACCTTCACGGCTTCTTCTCCGATGAACTTAGCTCACTGGTGCCCCTATATATGAATTTCCTCGAGCCACAAGATTAGCAACTAGGTCCCACCCTTTTACTCTGAAACTAATAAATTGTAAACGCAAATTCTACTCCAGCAGCCTATTTCTCGCACTTCCCGCCTGTGGGATTCTATTCCGCATACTTTCTTTCCCGACAGCTATAATCTCCAAGAATTTAAATGTAAAGTCAATAGTCATCTCCTGTCTCACTAACTTACATCCTCTCTCTCATGCTTTTTTTCTTCGTCCACCCCACTCTCATCAGTATTCTCTTCCTTCTCCTACTCTCTTCCTGACACCCCCTGCAACCTCTCACTCCTTCTCATAACATTCTTCCTATGTAACCCCCTGCACAACAATGGCAGTAAAATGCCTTGCTTGGGGCGATACGATTATAAAAAAAATGGCAACAAAAATGAGAACAATAGTTCAAATAATGTAAATAGTATAAATATTACCTCATCTCAGAAGTATGGAGTATTTTCTAAGAATAACAATGATTCCAGATACAAGTCGTATTTAACCCGTAGTTGGGGGAGAAGGTGGATTCATACCTCTTCCAAAGATATTTGTGCGTAAATGAATATAAAGAACCCAGTATGAATACGAACTCATTCCGATCTATCTATTACACCACATTTATATCCCATTTGATGAACATAAAGGACTCGAAGTCATGAAGCACAAATTCAATATGAAATCTACATCATACAGTTTTTCCTAGAGTTTTATCGCGTCGGGCGTACGGTTCAGGGATTTTTTTATTTCATTTTTTTTTCTAAATCTAAACTTATTTATAAATGGAACTTTGTCTGTGTGTGTGTGTCTGTGTGTGTGTGTGTGTGTGTGTGTGTATCCGTTACATATAGACTCCGAAATGGCTGAACCGATTTTCTTGAAAATTTACACATATATGTACTATAATCATCTGCGAGTGTTCTTAGCTAGGTTTTGTGTCGAAGTCTCCCCGATAAATATCGAAAATCTATAATCGAAAAAATTGGGTTATAGAAGGAGTGGTCCGATTTTAATCAAATTTGATACACTCATAGACAAAGACATAAGAAACGATATTCAGAAGTTTCAAGGTTGCAGTTCTCGACGAAAAAAACTAATTTGATATCGATACCAGGAAATCAAAATTTGACTTACATCCATTCATTTTTCTTTCAGTCTATAGTTTCGCTTTAAATGGAAACAACTATTGCTTTTTAGTCTTTCGTGTCAACGTCCAAGGAGTCTGAGCTCCAGGACCATGGATTAGTTTTAAAGCTTTCATTACACCCGAGCAACGCCGAGCTATACTGCTAGTATATTAATATTTCCACTATTTATATTCGAACTACTGTCCTCATCTTTCTTGTTCTTATCACAATGTTTCGACCATTATTATCACCAGGCTTCCTCAGGAATATATTGATCTTGGTAATATACACAGAATTCTAGAACACATGGCCCAGTAAAGCTAAATGCATTGGCTGAAATGATCCATAGACTTGTATAATACCTGACTACAACAGAAACGAACAAAAATTAGTAAAGGGAAATGACTGAAACTGAAATATTCAGAAAAGGCATGTCACGTTGAACTAGAAGAATCTACCCTCGTGGACGAAATGATGGGTTCGGTTCGAAATGTCAGCTTATATCACCCAAGGAAGGCTGGAGCGTACAACAGCCGAACCGTCGTGAATATGACAATAAAGAAGAGGTCAACAGTATGGACAATAAAAATAGTTGCAATACGTCATCTTAAAAATATAGACAGAAAAAATAATAAAAAACAATGTCGGATTAAAAATAAAAATCCCTTAATTCTTTACATTTTGCATAAGAATATATTTAGCAGATATGTACTACGAAAGGCCCTAATGATATAATATCACTAATTACACGCATTTCATGTCATAAATATTCACTTTTTATTGTGTATCTTGAACTGATTTTATTTTATTTATTTATTTGCTGTGTTAGAAGTTCATATTGTGTTTTTCTACAGATTTTTTTAAAACTTATGTTTATGTGCGTTGTGGTACAGTGGACATCAGCTCGGAACGAGAAACCGGGGAGCCGAGTTCGAATTCCAGCTGAATTCATTGCATTCACTTACGCGCAAATACCCTTGGGAAAGGTATTAATCCGCCTATTCCTTCCAGTTATGGGTTAAATAATAGGACAGATTGGGTTCTATAGCCTTGGTTGGCAACCAGTCTACCGCAGAAAGCAATGGCAACCTACTGCGGGATAATCTTCTGCCCAGTCAGTCATGTCTCTTTCGAGACATGATCGCCCAAACGTGTTTCACGTATGGCACTTAACTGACTGACGTCAGAAATATAAACAGATGTACGATAGTCGACTAGGAAATTAATAGAATTTCTTTGATGTTATTATTTGCAGATGACAGTGACGATGAAGAGGAACCAGAGAACATAGCTCCTAAATCTCGGCCAGTCTCTTCAGATAAAAGCATTCCACCAGTGGAAAATAGTCAACCTCAGTCGATCGAAACAGTTCCACCACCTTCACAGGTTTCTGTCATAGCAAAAAAACCAACGGAAACAATTTCATCACCTTCAAAGCCTTCAGTCGTCGCAGAAAAATCGACTAAAGCAATTTCAACACCTTCAAAGACCCCTGTCGAAGCAGAAAAACCAGATGAAGCAATTTCAGCAGCTTCAAAAACGTGCGTCGTTCTTTGAGACGAACTGAAATCTATATATAGGAAAGCTTATTCTATCATATGCATGAATTATTTTGAAGATATTTCTAACAATATGAAAAACATTATCTAAATTATTTTGGTTGTTTCATTCATACAAAAATGTGTACCCATAATGTGTACCCATAATGTGTACCCATAATGTGTACCCATAATATCTCAAAGGTAATATAAATGATTACTTCGGAACATTTTAGGGTTATTAACTCCAAGTATAATTTTATCATCTCAACGAATTATTAAGCGAATATTTCCAATTATTACTGAGTGAATATTTCAAATTATTATTAAGGGATTATCTTTAAGTATTATTGAAGGATTATCTCCAAGTATTATACCTTTATTTTGACATATTGCGTGTTCATCTCTAATTATCAATGTGTGATTATCTCTAAGCATTTTTGCAATTTATCAATGCCATATTCTTTTATCATCTCGAAATGTTGTAGAATGATTACATCAAAACATTACTGAGCTTATCTTAAATACTTATTATTAAGAATTATTATTTTATCTGGAAGCCTTATTGAAAGATTACCTCAAATGGTTATTTGGTTATTGTCTCGAAGAATTATTTCTTTAAAGAAGCTTTATCGTAGCATTATCTTGAACCATTATGAATTATCTCTAAGTTTTATAAAGTAACTTTCGTTGTCTCAAAGTATCATTTAGTGATTATCTCGAAACGTTATTGGGTGTTGTTGTTGTTGTTGAAATATTTTATTTTCTCCCAAAATCATTAGGTAAATATCCTGAGGAATTATTGTGTGATTATCTCAATGTATTATTCCGTTATCTCGAAACATTGTTGGGTGATTACCTTGAATTATTAGTTATTTGCCCCACTACGCGTATACAAGTGTAGGCTTTCTTTTGATGTAATAAATATGCATACACCTTGGTTCCCCCTTACAGTAATGTGATTGGCTGGTGTCAGTCATAAATATAGACAAAGGCGAAGACGCAGGGAGGTCTACCACTAGATATCTACGTTCATACGTCCATACCGCTAAAGAGCTACAGGTCTACGACTAGAGGTCTACGTCTAGAAGTCTACGACTATTGGTCTGCGTCTTTTGACTACGCCTACATCTCAGGATACTGCATACGACGAGTACCGTCTATTGCGTCTACGAACTAGATTGTTCTACCCGGTTACATTTGCCTAACCCGCTTAGCTACTTCGAATGATACATATATATCCCTTTCCGGAGCATATCACATTTTTATAGAAATTTTTTTTTTCCTCGGGAGAGAACTTTTACAGTTTGATTTCAGACTGGTATTGTATCAACTCCAAGCAAAATAGGCTTAGCAAGGCTGATGACTGTAATTACTTTCTTTAAAGTTTCCGCCATTTGTGTCAGAATGCTGTAATCCCTCGTCCTGTAATTAGCGATTAGCATTGTTGTATCTGTTGAACACTTTTATGCAATGTTTTCGTCTATCAGTTTTCAAAGATTCTTTTTTTAGTATTGTCGTAGTTAAATTCTTACGAAGTAAACGACCATTAAACTTGAAGACTTATGATGTATTTTTCAGATCGGATATAATCAAACTTTTATTTCTTTCATTTGATGTAAATCATTCTGTCTGATACTTGATCTCTGCTTTTGTTGCATGACGAATAATTCTTCCTGTTATCAAATCAAAGCACAAATTCATAGACAACAGCTGAACAATTACAATCGCAGTTTTTAACTAAGGTGATGAAAAGGTTTTAGAAAGTAATATAAACTTCTGTATTAAATAAAACATATATTCTTCTTCTTTTTCTCCTTTTATTTTTCTTGTCGCCCACTTTATATATATATATATATATATTGAAAAAAACTTTAATCCAAAAGGAAAAGCAGGAAGGTAAATCCCAAAGACGCGATCCTAATTAATATTAATATTTTAATATTAAAAAATGATCCAGGTGGAGGGCTCAATGTAATTAATATTTAAATTACAGAACAAATTATAAAATAAAATAAATTTCGAAGTTCAAAACCGTTGTATGATCATTTCTACATGAAATCCCTAAGAGAGATTTCACGTATCATCGGCAAATAATACTCAAAATAAAGAATTCACCGGCGGAAGTTCAAAAATTTCAAAAGTTTACGTCACAGAAAAAAACAAACTAGGTAGGTGACATTAATAAGTAGGTAGCAATCAATGTCTGTTTTTAGATTTTGGACAACATTACTTTTTGATTGAGTTGTAAGTGAAAAATTTAAAAATTTGGCTTTGTCTAGCTCTAAAGAGAGGGAAAGGGAAGTAAAGGAAGTGGTGTTTGACAGGGAGGTAGGCTAAAACAAAATGAAAAGAAAAAAGGAAAGGGAGAAAAATAAAGAAAAGAAAAAATTTCATGCACATAGAGACACTAGGGACGTGTTAACAAAACTAGCGTTTTTAAATTAATTTGAAATTATTAGAAAAAGATTCTTAAAAAAGTATTATTTTAGGGAAAAACTGATATATAATTTATTTAAATTGAATTAAATTAATTTAAATAATTATAAACCTTAGATTTAAATTAAAATTAAATTTATAAAAATTATAAAATTTATTATAAATTTAAAAAAAAATATTTTAGGTACGGGGAAAAATATATATATAGATGCAGGAAAAATTGGGGGTTAAGTTAGTCTAAGTATTCTTATTTCTTAAAAGGAAGATATTAATAGGGGAAAGGAAAGAAGGAAGGTAGAGGGGTTCAAAATTTACTATTTAAAAATTTAATTAATTAATCAATCAATCAATCAAAAAAATTATTTTATATTTTCTCTCTTAAAAATCGAATTTAGAACTTAAATATTAAATATTCACAAATTTCGCCTCATGGCGGCACTTACTCATGAATTCTTTTCTTAAATTCAAGAGTAGGTGCTGGTTTGGGTACTTTAATATTAGTATTTTTTTCTTGCAGACACAGATCGTACCTATCACAAAAATGTCTCGGAATTCGGGCTGAACCTATCCATCTCCAACTATCTACAGGGTCCAGCCCTTCTTTCTTCATTTTCCAGAACCTCCGTGAAAGGGCTGTGCTGCGTGGTATCCGGGTCAGAAATACCAGACAGCCTTTGCACGGAGATTCTGTTTATAGTATATAGAGAAATAAATGTTAACGTCAAGTATTACCCATGAAATTGTAGAATATCTAAAATTTTTTCTAAATTATATTCCTCTGTTGAATTAAATTAATGAATGAAACATTGAGTTCTTTTGAGCTCGTCTCTACCGGAATTTACCTGACTAAGATACAAAGTATTCTACGTTATATATATATATATATATATATATATATATATATATATATATATAACGTAGAATACCAGTATATATATATATATATATATATATATATATATATACTGGTATTCTACGTTATATATATATATATATATATATATATAACGTAGAATACCAGTATATATATATATATATATATATCGGTATTCTACGTTATTATATATATATATATATATATATATATATATATAACGTAGAATACCAGTATATATATATATATATATATATATATATATATATACTGGTATAGTTAGTTTATACTACATCTATAAACAGAATCAATAGACTTTTGTATGTAATGCTAATTTTGATTTTTGTATTGCAATTTATGCTGATTATAATATTTTTAATGTAGTGTAATGAAACAGAAGCATTTGTACTGTAAATACGTAGAATATTAGATATAATGTGTACGCAAACCTCATATGAAACTCGTATATACGAGCCATGCCTAAAAATGCAGACATCTAGTGTGTGTTTTATACCGGCCCGGAAAATACTTAATATTTGCTGCTATCCTCTCTCTTTACAAGAATCAGATCAGCACAGAAATTAAGTGTTGCCGTCACATCTACGCCGGAACTGCTTGATCCTTACTCCCAACCATTACAGAGTTCAATGCGTTTCCACAGTGATGAACTATTCTCCCAAGACTTCCATTTCTTTCCCACAGACGAAAGATTTCTAGCCTTTCCGCAATCTACCGATATTTTCATGGCAGATGTACATTCCCGTGTTCTCTTAGTTTAGATCTTTACAGCTAGGACGTACATTGAGTCGACACATAATCATTCCGTTCATATTCGATTGTTCTGGATAAGTTTGACACAGATAGCTTTTTATCATGAGCATGAATTGTTTTTCACCGTTCATTCTTCTTTCCACAGACGAAATGTTGCTAGCCTCTCGCTGCTCTACCGATATGTTGATGGCAAATGGTCCCGACAATCTTCATTTCTTGGTTCCGCCATTTCAGACCTTGACAGCTTGAAACCGCTAAGTCCACGAATCAACTCGTCCTCATTACTTTCATGTTTCATTGGTTTAAATCAGCTTTTCCTCCAGAAATGTTGAAGTTTAAAACGAACTCCCTATTGGATGGTTCCCTGATCATTATAAATTTAACTCCTTCAAGTCTATGGTCAGCCGTTATCTATCTTACATATCCCCATAATATGCCACCTTTACTCCAGCCATATACACCCTTAAAGCATTCCTTTTCATCCAAACGCTGTCTTGGATTAATCTTAGGGCTTGTATTGGTCAGATAATCATAAATTTCAAATGGTCAAGATATTACTCTATACTGTACTGTCTAAAAGATCCAGAAATTCTAGAAAAAGCTTGCAGATAACGGCATCAACTTGTGACAGGTTGTCCGAGAATATATCAAGAGAGACAAGGAGAAGCGTAGCCATTAGATAAAAGATAGAAAACAACGCAAGGCAAGAATCAAGATAAACGCTCGTTGCTAACGAGGTTTTTTTTCCATTAGAATTGATTCTTACCAATCAGGGGGGGTCAACATTAACAAGAGAGGCGATTAGTATCGTGGCAACTGTTTTAATAATTTGACCAACTGTTTCATTTTAGCAATATTAACCATATTAGTAAAACTACAAGAAATGTTGTAATTAAACATTATAAAGACTACGTGAATAGACTATCATGAAATTTAAGGAAATATTTTAGAAAAATACTTTTTGTTCAGTGAAACTTGGCAAAATCAAAAAACATTGATTTGTTATGGATTTAGAAGGGTATAGTACCGATCATCAACATCATCCTTCGATCAACCTCTGATTGGTCGGAAATCAATCGACAATCCCACCCACGGTGAAGCATTGCTGTCCTCAAATCTCTCCTATCCAACCCTGAGTCTCGAGCAACTGTGTGTAGACACATCAGTTTCTTTGATACAACACTTTCAGAGGGATGCCAAAGAAGCAAGAATTAGATCATCTCATTCTGATCTCAATAACAGTTTTCAGTAAACTGCAATCATTTAAGAGATAATCCTGTGATATCTCCGTAGACGTAGGTCAATGTTGGGTGGGATCTCTAGCTGATATTTTGTGTCTTTCTCAGCATGTTGGTATAAGTCCCATCAAGTCATATCTTCAAATAAGCAGACAAAGTCCAATTCTCTGAATCATAGCGAAGGATCAGCCTTAATCAATACTTGGAAAGTTCAAACTGTTAAAGAACGTGAAAGGTTAAAACTCCTTTTCTTACCTTAATTGTTATTTACAAATGATCAGTTTGAAAATATGTTAATATTAATAACGATTATTAATTCTCGAAAGAAACATTTCTAACTGGGTAGAATATTTACCCGCAGTAAAGTAGGTCGCAGCCAGTCTACCGCAGAAAGTAATGGCGGAGAATTCTTCAGTCAAGTCAGTCGTGTCTCTTTCGAGACATGATCGTCCAAGCGCGTATGACACGTAAGTGACTGATACACAGGATGGCAATAAAGTCACTCTTCAGTTACATATATGTTGTAGAGTAGTTTTCGCACTGAAAGTTATAATTGTGCTATGTCGGTTGCTAATCGACTTAACACACCCTAAATTTTAGGAACTTGGTAATCTTCCACTGTAAGCTAACTCCTTAGTATTCGGCTAACTCGTCGACTAATATCAACTGCCTATTAGTTCTACTGAACTCCAATAGAACTCTAAGGAACTCTCTAGAACTTCTAAGAACTTTTACGAACTTCCCAAGAAGTTCTCGAGTCAACTTCCTGTTAACTCTTATTAATATAGGAGGGAGAGTCCATTATCTGAGGAAAAGGTGTGTTTCACCATAACAATATAATAAAAAAAGTAAAGCAGAAGTAGAAAAAAATCGGTAATTAATTTATAATTGTTCACGATGTCATTTTATTTTTATTACCAAGAACAAAGTTAAAAATAATTCTTAGGACTGTTAATTGCTTTGTATTAATTGTTATCTCAATCTATCTAATCTAAATTTATTTATAAATGGAACTTTGTGCGTGTGTGTGTCTGTCCGTTACCTATAGACTCCGAAACGGATGAACCGATTTTCTTGAAAATTTATACAGTTGTACTATAAGCGTCTGCTAGTGTTCTTAGCTAGGTTTTGTGTCGATAAATATCGAAAATCGATAATCGAAAAAACCGGGTTATAGAAGGAGTGGTTCGATTTTAATCAAATTTGATACACTCATAGACAAAGACATAAGAAACGATATTCAGAAGTTTCAAGGTTGCAGTTCTTACAATAGAGCAGAATATATATATATATATATATATATATATATATATATATATATATATATATAAAAGGCAAGATGTTTGTGTGTGTGTCTGTTTATCTGCCTGTATGTCTATTTTTTTCAGCACTTTTATTTAGTTTTTGCTTCGGGCTTGGCTCTAAGTAGATATAATTGTAGTTCTTAGTCTCAGCCATGATACCATTTACTCAGAGGACTTATTTAGCTTTCAAAATTCAGTTTACAACGAAAAAAACTTATTTGATATCGATACCTGGAAATCAAAATTTGACTTACATCCATTCATTTTTCTTTCAGTCTAAGGTTTCGCTTTAACTGGAAACAACTATTGCTTTTTAGTCTTCCGTGCCAACGTCCAAAGAGTCTGAGCTCCAGGACCATGGATTAGTTTTAAAGCTTTCATTCCACCCGAGCAACGCCGGGCTATACTGCTAGTTATAACTATATAGCGAATTTATTGCCGTCCTGCATAAACCCATTTTTATATAGTCATTTTCACTATATGGATAATGCGGGCGGTGGCAGTAAAAAACGGTGAAATATAGACTAGTAATGGCAACCGACTGAAAATATCTTCAGCCCAGTTTGTCGCTTTCGAGACATGATCGCCCAAGCGTGCATCACGTAGGACACTTAGCTGAGGGACTGTATAGCAAGTCTCACTTGATTTGGCAGTTGATTTAGGACAGAACATTTTGTACTTTTCGACATTTTGTGCTTTTAATCTTCTATGTGCCGTATTTCTCCAGAATGTTACCGACCATGGCTCTCCACACTTTCCTGATTTTTCTAGCTTTTAATAAATTTCGTCATTTTGTTATCTTTCCCAAACATAGTAGAAATTGAAACATATTATTATTACTAGCAGCATAGCCCGGCGTTGCTCGGGTGTAATGAAAGCTTTAAAACTAATCCATGGTCCTGGAGCTCAGACTCTTTGGGACGTTGGCACGAAAGACTAACAAGCAATAGTTGTTTCCAGTTAAAGCAAAACCATAGACTGAAAGAAAAATGAATGGATGTAAGTCAAATTTTGATTTCCGGTATCGATGTCAAATAAGTTTTCCGTCTCAAACTGAATTTTGAAGGCTAAATAAGTCCTCTGAGTAAATGGTATCATGGCTGAGACTAAGAACTACAATTATACCTATTTAGAACAAAACCCGAAGCAAAATCCAAAATAAAATGGCTGAAAACCTGATTTTGATCAGACCCGGTAGGATATCGGGGTATCGATTTCCAATATCGGAGTCAAATAAGTCATCCAAAGATAAACTAACGTAAGTAAGTCCATGGAAACTTATCGTATCCATCGAGAGTAAAATTGGAGAAAATGAGCCATATTGATGGTTGAATATCGGTTTTTGATCAGATTCGATAGAATATCGGGTGTATACATTCGCGATATTGGGAAAAAGAGACGTCTGAGAATATCAAAAAATGTTTGAGACTAAAAACTATAATTTTACCAATTTAGAGCATATTCTGCAGCAAAAACCCTGATAAAAGGACTGAAGACCTGATTTTGATCAGACATCATCGGATATTCGATATCGAGTGTCAATTGGAAAAAAGAATTAGTCCATGACATGACCGGAAGCCTGAAGAATATTTATGTGAAGTTTAGTGAGAATCGGATAAAAATTGTGGATTTTTATAAAGGACATACATACATACATGCATACAAACATCTTACCTTTTATATATATATATATATATATATATATATAGAGAGAGAGAGAGAGAGAGAGAGAGAGAGATTATTATCATCCACAAGTGGATATGTGGTATTACACTGCCCTACACGTCGAAGAATGCTGTGAATCATCACGGGCTAGTTATAAAAAGGCATGAAGTCACTATTCCCTCCGAGACGTAACTATCGCCCGGTTCATACTCCACCCACGTCTATTGAACAGGTGAAGAGGCTCATCCCTTGTTTCCTGTTTAGGATGTGGTACCCGGCTTTCTTTTTTTTCCCCCAATCTTCTTTCACTTTTTTCCTTTTCTCTTTTTTTGTTCTCAATTGGAGTAGATAGACTTAACTATTGCCCGGTTCACACTCCACCCACGTCTTTTGAACAGGTGAAGAGGCTTATCCCTTGTTTTCCTGTTTAGGATGTGGTTCCCGGCTTTCTTTTCTTTTTTTCCCCAATCTTCTTTCACCTTTTTTTCTTTTCTTTTCTCTTTTTTTGTTCTCAATTGGAGTAGATAGACTTAACTATCGCCCGGTTCACACTCCACCCACGTCTAGTTGAACAGGTGAAGAGGCTTATCCCTTGTTTCCTGTTTAGGATGTGGTTTCCGGCTCTCTTTTTCTTTTTTTTTCTTCCAATCATTTTACTCTTAAGTAGCCCCATGCGCATCAGTGGCGGCACCGCCTTACTTGGGGTGATATGATTAAAAAAAAAGAAAAAAAAAATTAACCTTTCTACTAACAGCTTATAATATAACAGCGAATAGATAAAACTTTGGAATTAATAACTAAAAAGAAATTACCTTTTCATCGATGTGGCTTCGCTATCAGATAAAAATGTCTCTGTTAAAGTATTATAAAATAAATATAAGTATCTTGAAACTGAAAACCTCAAAACTGTCATGCCTATAATAATTGGAGCATTGGGAATAATTAAAAAATATAGTATAAAAACACTAATATAAAATTCTGTAAGTCTGTATTTACTCAGCAAGATTGTATGATGTATGTTAAAAAAAAGACATTATCACTGTACATGTTAATTATCACCTATCATCAGAATTTTTACAAGCAGAATGCATATATTTACTAAGTTTCCTTAATCAAAGTCTCGGGTAATGACCCCGTAAAAGAACCATACAAAAGTGTAATTAAAATATTAATACGAGAAATACTTATAATAATAATTTTCAATTTACCAATTTCATTCATTTTAAATTGTATGAGAAGCAAGATTGTTAACAAAACAAAAAAATCGTACAGAAGTAACAGTCTGAACGACTAATTGGTTTTCTACGATTTATCAACCCTTTGTAGGTTATTTAAAGACAGAAAATATTTTAGAAGATTTTATAATTTTTTTTCTGTACATAATAATGATTTAGTGATAGAAATCTTACTAATTAACCCATAGAGAGAGAACAAATGGGTTCATGCCTTTCGCAAGGGTATTTGAGCGTAAGTGAATATAACGAACCCAACCGGAATTAGAACTCGGCTTTTCGTTTTCCAATTCTGAGCTATTATCCATTACACCACCAGCATATTTGAGCTTACAGCACTCGGTATTCTCAATTAGACACACATTTCAATACTGACCATACTTGACGTTGCTTAACTAAGTGTAATACTAATATCATACAAAGGTATGGAAAAGTGTTAATGACTTGGAATATTGGAAAAATTGATCATTTTGACCGAAGGAGCAGGTAATATGGGGGAGTGGTTAATCTGATGAAAATAGTTCATCTTCGAAATAGTGAAGGAGGACCTCGGAAGAGTTTGAACTCAAATTAAACTAAGTAAGATTTAGTAAAATTCAGGATATTTGACCCACATCTATTTGACATTTGCATCTACACAGACGACAACATCATCTACTCCCGCATCAGTAAGAAATCTGGCGAGGCGGACAAACATAACCTTCGCTGCTGATCTTGAGATGGACCTCGACTCAGTGGTGGACTCGGGTAAGAAGTGGCTTGTAAATCTCAACGTTTCTAAAACGAAACTCCTACCTGTCAACCGTCACTGTCAATCTCTCCTGCCACCTATAAGCATGGACCAAGGAAGTTTCCCTGAAAGCAACGCACTGCGCTTCCTCTGCCTTATCCTATCTTCCGACCTCAAGGGGAATCATTACATTGAATAAATAGCTAAATCCACCGTTGGATTGGGTCCCTGGTGTCCTCTCCACAAGAATTTACTCGGGCAACCAGTTCTTACCCCTTTACAGTTAGATCAAACAAATGCAGGCGACAATTCTATTCCATCAGCTTCTTTTCTCGCACTTCCCGCCTGTGGAACTACCTTCCATATACTTACTTTTCTGACCGCTATAACCTCCAGGAATTTCAATGCAAAATCAATTCCCATCTCTTATTCACTTAACTCCGGCCCTTTCTACATCCCCCCCCCCACCCCCGTGTATCTTGTTTTTTTTCTTTCTTTCTACCTTTGCAACTGTCTTCACTCCTGTGTTCACACCCTTCTCTTATCATTTCTCTTTGACCCCCTGTAGCTAGTTCGCCTTGTCTTCACTCTCCTCCTGCCTAATACTTCAACTCACTTATGTAACCCCTACACATTAGTAGTGTTAACGCCTTGCTTGGGGTGAAATGATTAAAAAGAATACACAGACACACGGGCCATCTCCCTAACCCTAACGACAAGATAACTAAATAATTTGGCAAAAGCTACACTATTTTCGGTACGTTCAGTAAAATCTCTCTGGCGTATTTACGTTAATTTCAAACTTTTGAAATTTAAAAAATCCACGCCAATATTGAAAAAGACGTCCATCTGGGTTATATAGCAGGAAGTTCTTTGTTTGAGAAGCTAATTAATTCTGTCTATGCACGAACGGAGGGCTATATGAACTGCCTATACATGATCAGTAATTATTTGAATTTTCAGTAACTTCCGAGATAGTTACTCGAAGTCGAACTTTGGCAGAGGAAAATGGCAGCCCAGCCTTTCATCCTGTCGTAGAAGTTAGTCATTGCTAACATGTTAGCCCCAATAGCATTAATTAATAAATAGAAGTTCCTCGATGCCTCAAAGGTAGACGCAACGTCCTGATTTTACTCATCAACGTTTAGATTTGCCCACAAAATCTCAAAGATGTCCGCAACAGCTTCTAGTTTCTTCAGCCTTTATTATTATTATTATTATTATTATTGTCATTTTTCATTATAAATCGATTTCTGCTATGGTCGCACTACCTACCAAATTTGCAGGAAGACCTAAGGCAGGTCATGATGTGTTGTTAAGACTCCATTTCATGTTTTTTCATGTTTCTAATATCCCTAGCGTTACATAGACAAAGTTCTCTTTAGTGTGTGGGCTGTACTTAACAAGACAATTTTTGTATATCTCTTAAGCTGGGGTTTCCAGGGATTCTGTTGTTTTGTTCCATTTTTTTTTTATCATTCCAAGTGCACCTACTATCACTGGCACGACTCTTGTTTTCAATTTAGACATTTTTTCTATTTCAATTTCCAGGTCTTTATTATTATTATTATTATTTACATACCAGGATTGAGATAAAGAAATTATGTCTACATCACATTGCTTCTTGAAAACGACTGAAAAACTACTGAATTAAAAATAATAAATGCGTTTTATTCAGTTGATTTTTTTTATTAACACATATAATGAAAGATTGTTGGGACGTAATATTAATAGTTGCAACAATTGCGCAAAAGAAAAGCATAGAAAAATAGAATAAGAAGCAGTAATTATAAACTGGATACGAATAAAGCGTACAAATAAATCAAAACAGTTGTGTGTTATTATGAAGTTAAAGTTTTGCTTATTGCTTTTTTATTTTTAATGGGATTTCGTATCCACACCAAACAGTAAATTACGTACAGAAAAGATGTTTCTTTGTGCAGAAAAAAATTAATTATTAAATTTGTTTTCATCTTCTAGACCATAGCTTTTGAAAAATTCATTGTTTTATGCTGTTAGAATGGAACTGATCGGAACAGCAAAATGATCAATTCAGTCTTAAGATCTGCTAAATAAATTGAAGTATATATATATATATATATATATATATGTGTGTGTGTGTGTGTGTGTGTGTGTGTGTGGAGGAATTTATGATATAGGGTGTTCAATAATAAAGCAGAAAATGTATTACCATTTTTTCATCTTTCAAGAATAACTGACCTTGAATGAAATGATTAAATATTCATGACTTTGAAGAACCGTTCGACTCACACGTAATTACTTAATTCTGATTGGTTCTTTCATGATTGGTTGATTTCTGCTCGATCCTGAGACTCGTCACTTAAAAAGTTATTTTTAAAAGATTTTCACCTTTCGTTCTGCACTTTTCGTATGGCTATTCAACCCAAAACTTTTGATCGTCAAGTAATCGTACTTTTCACAGGAGAACATCCGGCGTGGGCATTGACGAAATGGGCAGGAATTCTTCATGAATTTCTCAGTAACATCAATCATCACCAGTTGTTAACAGTTGTCTCGTGTCTTTTTGAATCTGCTTTTTTTTTTACTGACTCCCTTGTTGTGGAGATTATGTGACAAAGGAGAAAAGTTTCATAAGCAAATGCGTTTCGTCAAACGTCTGTTGGTTTCGGGTCCTTCAGGTCAGAATTTCTGTTTTTGCCCTTCATTCTGATCTGAAGAAGTCTAATGCAACAGACATTCAACGAAACACGTCTTTTATAGCTTTCCTAATTTGTATGACCATATATATATATATATATATATATTGTTTAGAACGGATCATGATTAAGTATAATAGACATTCATTGTCTCTTATATTTAGCAGTATACGTTTTGAAAAAATATATATATATATTTAGTGTAGGCAGCAGATAATTTTCTAAACATATCCTGTGAAATATGAGACAATGAATGTCTATTATATTTAATCATGAGCCGTTCTAAATATCGTATTTTGGCTTTAATTTCAGGTGAAAATAAAGACAAAAATTCTCCAACATTTTTCATTAAGTTGGTTCTATATATATATATATATATATGTGTGTGTGTGTGTGTGTGTGTGTGTGTGTTCTTAGGTATAAAAGATAAAAAAGCCAAATCATTTACACTATTTATGTTAATTGGACTGTTATTTTCATCACTGTTGCCAAAAAGGATGAAGGCAACAGTCCCAACAATGTAAATAGCAAAAATAATTACGATGCCTCATCTCAAAAATAAAAAAATAATTACGATGCCTCATCTCAAAAATGCAGACAGGAAAAAATAAATCAATTTGAATAAGAGAAAAAAATAAAGTTGTATTAATGTGAAAAGGGGTAGAATTCTCATTTCTAGGCACAATCTGCCGTCTCCACCCAATCACAAACCATCAGGACACGATTAAAATGAAGACCGCCAGGGCACAATTTGTGGTACGCTTTACCATAATCACATTGGTAGAATTTGGTGCAATCTTTAGAATCAGGGTACAGTCCACCTGGATGGTCCTTGTTTGGACAAACAAAATCTGTAAACAAAACATAAAAGATTAGATCGCAATTTTAACTTCGTTGTGGTGCAGTGGATATCGGCTCGAAACGACAAATCAGGAAGTCGAGTTTGAATTCCAGTCGAATTCCTTGCATTCACTTACGCACAAATACCCATAGGAAAGGTATTAATCCGACTCTTCCCTCCAGTTATGGGTTAAATAATGGGACAGATTGGGTTCTATAGCCTTGGTTGGCAACCAGTCTACCGCAGAAGGTAATGGCAACCTACTGCGGGATAATCTTCTGTCCAGTCAGTCATGTCTCTTTTGAGACATAACCACCCAAGCGTGTATCACGTATGGCACTTAACTGACTGACTTGCGGTTCTCAGACATCTGAACTTTATCGTTTGTGTCTTTTACATTAAGTAAGTTTGACCACCCCTGATTATATATATATATATATATATATATATATATGACTTCGCATTTGCTGTTTCGTGAAGACACCATTATGATGCTATCATTTGTCAGTTAGAACATCACTGGTGAGTGAGATCATGAATAGCGGTGCTTTCACGAAACTTCGAAGTCGGCATGGACCTGCTCAGTTAAGGTAACAAACTCTTTGTACTTTTATTATTATTTATTATTTTTTTAACTATTATCATCATGGGCTCTAATAAAAAAAATAAATCTTTATCTGTTTAGAGCGGTAATGAAGTTTTGTGTTCCCAATCATATTTTCCAATATTTCAAGACAAGTTACAAACCTGAATTGATCAGTAGATCAAATTCTCTATTAAAAATAAAATGTAAAATCCGAACTATACTGGATAATAGATCCTTCCTTCAATTGTGTTTGGTTAATAAAAGCTGTCCCCCTTTTATTATTTTTAGAATCAAAGGGGCAAATTTACATCTAAGACAAAAGGCCTTTATTTTCAATTCCATCTCTAAGCTCTCCTATAGTCTTACCAAATCGAAGAAGAAATATTATCAGTTATGGATTAATTCAGCCAATCTACTTTCTTATTTTGACAGGATTCGTTTTCTACGTTAAACTGCATTGATTAACAAACACAGTTGTTTTCGACTTGCTATGAAACATCATAATCAATTCAGTTAAGTGCCATACGTGAAACACGCTTGGGCGATCATGTCTCGAAAGAAACACGACTGACTGGATTATCCCACAGTAAGTTGCCATTGCTTTCTGCGGTAGACTGGTTGCCAGCCAAGGCTACAAAACCCAATATGTCCTGTTATTTAACTCATAGCTGGAAGGAAGAGACGGATTAATACCTTTCCCAAGGGTATTTGCGCGCAAGTGCATGCAATGGATTCAACTAGAATTCGAACTCGGCTCCCCTATTTCTAGTTTCGAGCCGATATCCACTGCACCACCCCCGCACATCCAATTACAGCACCTAATTTATAAGAAACTAGCAGTATACTTCAAACTTTGAATAAATCTCTTTTCTTTTAATATGCGAGGTGGGTACACAAAATTCCAACCCATGAGTGAGAATAGATAACTCCGCCACAGTCAACTGGAACATGGAATGATTCAGGACATTTTGACCAACACTAAGATCAGCTGAACAACCGAATCTATCTAAACTTATTTATAAATGGAACTTTGTGTGTGTGTGTCTGTGTCTGTGTGTGTCTGTGTGTGTGTGTGTGTCCGTTACCTATAGACTCCGAACCGGCTGAACCGATTTTCTTGAAAAAGTTGTACTATAAGCGTCTGCGAGTGTTCTTAGCAAGGTTTTGTGTCGAGATACCTCCGATAAATATCGAAAATCGATAATCGAAAAAATCGGGTTACAGAAGGAATGGTCTGATTTTAATCAAATTTGATACACTCATAGACAACGACATAAGAAACGATATTCAGAAGTTTCAAGATTGCAGTTCTTACAATAGTACAGAAAATAGATAATATATATATATAAGCTTTCATTACACCCGAGCAACTATGTCCATTCAATTTAGTTTTGACGGCGTCATGTATAGGCAAATCGATGGGGTTTCAATGAGTTCTTCTTTGGGACTCATTTTAGCAAATATCTTTGTTGGATTCCACGAAAAGAGTGTATTATCTGAATCTAATAAGCCTGATGTGTATTTCCGTTATGCAGATGACACTTTTTGTCTATTTAACGATGAAATTGAAACGGACCGTTTTCCTCTAGTAAAATGCATCCAGTTTTAAAGTTTATTCATGAGAAAGGGACTAATTCTTCTCTTCCTTTTCTTGATGTTTTGGTGAACAAATCTCTCTCTGATTTTTTTACTTTAGTTTAACGAAAAACAACATTTACTGGGTTATAGACCAGGTGTGATTTCTTTTGTCCTCCAAAAGGTAAAATTGACTAAATTAAGACCTTTACTCATAGGGCCTTGAACATTTGCTCTAAAACAAAGTCGGATGAAGAACTCTGGTCTATTACTACTACACTCTGTAATAACGCCTATCCATTAGGCGTTGTTCAATCAGTGATTATGAATAAGGTATCGGAGTTCAACAAAGTTAAACCAGCTACAGCGCAAAGATGTCCTGCATACCTGCGCCATTCTTGGTTGGATTCTATCAGTGATAAATCTTTTCTGTTAAATCTGTCTTTTCCTCGATAAAGAAGGATATTTTACCACTACACCATTCAGTCAGTCAGTTAAGTGCCATACGTGATACACGCTTGGGCGATCATGTCTCGAAAGAGATATGACTGACTGGGCAGAAGATTATCCCGCAGTAGGTTGCCATTACTTTCTGTGGTAGACTGGTTGCCAGCCAAGGCTATAGAACCCAACCTGTCCCATTATTTAACCCATAACTGGAGGGAAGAGACGGACTAATACCTTTCCCAAGGGTATTTGCGCGTAAGCGAATGCAATGAATTTAACTGGAATTCGAACTCGTCTCCCCGATTTGTCGTTCCGAGCCGATATCCACTGTAACACAACGCACATCCATACACCATTATAGTTCTTTAAATTTATGTTTAAATGCAGTAGAGGATTGCACTACATAGGAAGAACTACCCAAAGTTTAGATGCCAAAATTAAACCACATGTACCTGCAAAAATCTGTAATTTTAACTAATCATCGTCACATAGGCTGACCAACACATAAGGGGTCTGCTATTGCGGAACACCTTATAAATAACCATAATTGTGCCGCTAAATTTAGCGTGGACGCGTTCTCCATCCTAAGTTCGTCCCACTCAAGATACCACCTCAAAGTGTTGGAGGCCATCAGTCATTGAAACCGCCTTTTTTAATCATTTCACCCCGAGCAAGGCAGAAATGCCACTGATGTGCAGGGGGCTACATAACTGTAAAAAGATTAATTAGAAAAGAGTGATGAAGTACAAACTAGTTAGAAAGGAACAATAGAAAGCTGAGAATTCAGGTGCGATGACAGATACATAGGTGGAGAGAAAGGGAAGGTTATACAGGGGCGGGGAGAGAGCTAGAGTCCAGTGGTTAGTAGATGAGTATTGACTTTGCATCGAAATTTCTGGGGGTTGTAGCCGTCAGGAAAGCAAGAATATGGGAGCAAGTTCCACAGGCGGGAAGTGCGAGAGAAGAAGCTGCAGGAGTAGAATTGTCGTCTGCGTTTGGCTAACCTGACTGTGAATGGGTGGGACCCAGTTTCCAGTCTGGTTGCACGAGTAAACACCTGTTGAGGAGGCACAAACAGAACGAGCAGAACGAGCATATATTCGGCCTCAACCTCATTTTCATTTATAAATTTATTTTTCTCTCCCTCTTACATCTTGTTCTGTTTCTTAAGTAATTATTTATTCACCTCGATTTAGCTCTGTTCACCGAGATGTGAAAGAGGTTAGCTACCCCATTTTTTAGTTTTATTTTTTAAACTATCATCATCATGGGTGGTAATAAAAATAATTTTTGTCTGTTCATAGCGGTAATCGTTGTACTTCATATATATATATATATATATATATATATATAGATAGATAGATATTACTTATTTATAGATTATAACATGGATATGTTACAATATCACTAGAAAAGTAGCTACTTTTGTAGTGATATTGTAACATATCCATGTTATAATGTATGAATAAATAATATTAGTTCTACTTTTGTATTGAGCACTTTTTTAAAAATAGTGTTTCTTTGGACAAGGAATATTATTTCAACAATACTTGTATATATATATATATATATATATATATATATATATATACAGTACTGTGCAAAAGTATTAGGAACAGAACTATTTTATCTTTTATGAGGCATCAAAATAAAGTTTAAAATCACTCCTGTCCTAACACTTTTCCACACTACCGGTACTGTGCAAAAGTATTAGGACAGGGGTGATTTTCCTAAAAATCTCACTGAAATTCAAATACAGGGTGAAAAGCCAAATAAACTGCTAATAAATATTAATTATTTAAAACTAGGTGCAAAAGTCAGACCCACTACGTAAACAGTAAATTCCAGTTCTCTATAGTGAGGTTAGGGTTAGGGTTAGGGTTAAGGCAGAACAAGAACGCTGCATAGCGTCACACCACAAAAGTGACAATTTCTGGCTCGCTAGTCACGCGATCGTCAGAACAATTATCTATCTATACTCATATGAAGTAACTAGGAATAGTTTATTTTAATGAATATAATATTATCAGTTTTATCGTAAATCTACCGCTTCAAGATTGCCGCTCGTAATTCAAGCCATTCTCAGTCGAATCGAATGATTCTTATGTCGGTTCTTTAAGTTTTGCTTCACCTTCCAATATATACGTGTCTGCTCATTGCTAAATTCCAAACTGATCAGAAATTATCATAGAATGACAATCGATACTTACCGCCGCCACCACCGCCTTTGTAAACTGAAACAAATAAGGATAACGTCCCAAATTAATATCATCAAAATGTTTTCATAAATTTGTTGGATAAATTCTTTTCTGATTAGAATATATATATAGATGCATATATAATGAATTGACTAGAAATAAATTGACATGACCCTAGATAGATAAATGCGAATAAACTGAAATAGATAGATAGATGCAAATAGACTGAAATAGATAGATAGATAGATAGATAGATAGATAGCAAAAGAAAAGATAGATAGATAGATAGATAGATAGATAGATAGATAGATAGAGCGCATACACAATTAAACGTTCAAACTTATCTTCCCGACTCTGAGTTTAAATTTATCATTACTAGAATTTGTTGTAAACACACCAGCGTCTTAAAAATTCTAACAGTATTTATTATTGTTGAAGGTATCGAATGAAATTCTTTCATTTTAGTGTATATATATATATATATATATATATGTGTGTGTGTGTGTAATGATTTGGCTTAGATAGATATGACCCCACTGAAACAGAAGTCTTGGTACAATAAAGGAAAGTTAATCAGAAAAATTTCTATGAAAAACTTTATAGAAAAGCCATGAGTAAACCACGTTACAACGGTGGGAAAGTGACTGTAGAAGAGATGTTAGCTCAGTACCAATAACATTGCAGATTCTTCTTTGGATTTTCTCATGATTCACTAAATATATTGCAGGATTTTCTGACCAGATGGACAAACGCTAGATTCATAAATGTCTAAGATAGTTTCTAACGTGAAAGATTGTCTAGCGTCACACAGTGCAGCAGCTTTACAGGCATCAGACTTAGTAACTCATTCAATCTTTTCGCTTCACGTTAGACTGAAAAGAAGTAACGAGTCACACTCCTAGAGGTTAACTAATACTGACTGTTTCTTTGTATTGAAACCTGAAGAATCTTGCGCCAGAGGGATGAAGAATTAGTCAAATTGGATTATCTTACCAAGTATGTTAGCTTGATTAAGGATAATTGAACTACGATAAAAGAAGAGTAAGTTTCGTTTCCATCTTCCTATGAGAACGAGGTTCCTTACCAATTTTCTACAATTTCAAATTATAACAAATTGATTTTATTTTAAATAAGGTAACTAAATAAAGTGACTTCATCTGAATTCCTTTTAAATAACAGTGAACCTTTACTTATTGATAAACAGCAGTGCATGTATAATTCGTTCTAGAAGAGGCGAAAAACGACTTAAGCCGAATTTACTTGTCTCCGATTTTACTTGTCAGTTGGCTAAATCACAAATAACCATTCGGAGTTTTGTATTTTATTCATAAATGCAATTTTAATAATAGATGATCAATAAGAATCTATTTGAAGATTACAAACAAATAAAGTTTAGTTTTTGATATAGTACAGAAAAACAGTAATCGAAATCTACACTTATTTATAAATGGAACTTTCTCTCTCTCTGTGTCTGTGTATGTATGTATCCGTTATATATATATATATATATATATATATATATAAATCGATACCAGGAAATCAAAATTTGACTTACATCCATTCATTTTTCTTTCAGTCTACGGTTTCGCTTTAACTGGAAACTTTTTAGTCTTTCGTGCCAACGTCCAAAGAGTCTGAGCTCCAGAACCATGGATTAGTTTTAAAGCTTTCATTACACCCGAGCAACGCCGGGCTATACTGCTAGTTTACGAATACATGTACGTGCATATTAATAAATGTAGATTTTTATTATTTGCTGATTGTTTTGCGGATTCTTAATTTGTGAATGTTGTTTGTTCTAAGACATTATAAAATAAAAATGATTTTGTAAAATTAAATAACAAATACAGTTATTAATAATTTATTTCCATCGCAGACAGAAATAACTGTAGATCATTAGCGTCAACAGTCGAGTGACTTGATTTTTTGTGCTTTTAATGCTTTTCTAACAAAATATTACGACTTCATTATTTGTGACGGACAGACATAAAGTCGAATAAAATGACTTAAATTTGATTTTTATTTATCCATTTTCTTTTGGGGGGGACAAACGACGTATAATCGTGAACGACTGAACTATAAACGACCTAACCCGATGTATACCTGTACTAATTAAAGCGAGTGACGACATCATAACTGTGTCCTTGCGAAAGGCTGTTAAGCAAAAACTGACCGGTAGTGTCCGGGCTGATAGGCAAATATCATTTAAAACAATAATTACCTACTTTCTGAGAATTATAATTCATAATATGTAAAAGTCACAATCATTAAACACACACACACACACACACACACACACACACACACACACACACACACACATAGATAGATAGATAGATAGATAGATAGATAGATAGATAGATAGATAGATAGATAGATAGATAGATATCAGCGGTATAGATATAGAAGAATCCAAAGAAGTATCCTGTGCATACAGTGGGTAGGATAACTCTCTAAGAGAGCTCTAAATATATATGTATATAAATACATATAGAGCAAATATAAGAAAAATTAAGGCAGACATGTTATTTCATGGTACATTGGAAGTTAAGGCATATTTCAGGTGAACCATCATCAGCTTCCGTCTTTATCGTACAAAAGATTCAAGTAACATGTCTGCCTTAATTTATAAATAATAAATACAGTTATTAATAATTTTGTGATAGAAATTAAATTAATTTATGTTAACTTTGCAAATATTTATATTCAATTTGTATATTTGTATCGCAGACGGAAATGTCCGTAGATCATTAGCATCACCAGCCCAGTGACTTGATTTTATGTGCTTTTAATACTTTTCTAGGAAAATATTATGACTTCATTATTTGTGGCCGGCAGACATAAAGCCGAATAAAATGACTTAAATTTCATTTCTATTTAGCCACACACATATATATATATATATATTTTGACAAACGACGTATAATCGAGAACGACTTAACTCGAAACGACGTAACCCGAGGTATACCTGTACTAATTAAAAACGATATATATTATTTACACTTATAAATAATTGTTTTATGATTTCAGATTACGCTTAAATTTCATTTCTATTTTTTCATATGTATTTTTGACAAACGACGTATAATCGAGAACGATTTAACTCAAAACGACGTAACTCGAGGTATACCTGTACTAATTAAAAACGAGATATATTATTTACACTTATAAATAATTGTTTTATTATTTCAGATTACGCTTAAATTTCATTTCTATTTTTTCATATGTGTTTTTGACAAACGGCGTATAATCGAGAACGACTTAACTCAAAACGACGTAACCCGAGGTATACCTGTACTAATTAAAAACGAGATATATTATTTACACTTATAAATAATTGTTTTATTATTTCAGATTACGCTGTTCTGAGGAAGCAGATTAGAAGAAGCATTTTGATTTTTTTTTTATTTTCATTGGGGAAATCACGGTTATCATGTGCGCATTTGATTCACTAGGAATTGATTTGATAGTTTCTAAAGAACTTCCAAATAAACTGAAGTCTTTATTTTAAATTTGACTGATATAAAAACAAGTACTTATTCAAAGGAAAGAAAATTTTAACTTACTTTCACAAAATTTGCCGGTGTATTCATCCAACACAAGTACAACCAATCGAGCCGCCTGTATTAAAGCATTTCCCATTGTGTTGGCAAGGATTCGGAATGCAACTTCCAATTTGCTGTGAACAGTCCCTACCAGTCCAAGCAGGTTGACAGATACAACTATAACCATTGCCACTTAATACGCAGTTGCCATTGTTTTGACATGGGTTAGGTGAGCAAGGGTCAGCTTTAATGTCACATCTCTCTCCTGACCATCCAGATTGGCACTTGCAATAGAAAGATTGTCCATTATTAACGCATTCTCCGTTATTCTTACAAGGGTTTGAATTGCATGCATTAGTTGCATCTGTACAAGTACGCCCTGTCCAGCCATATTGGCAGTAGCAAGTGAAATCCGAACCACTTTGAACACATTGTCCATTGTTTTGACATGGGTTAGGTGAGCAAGGGTTAGCTTTAATGTCACATCTCTCTCCAGACCATCCAGATTGGCACTTGCAAGAGAAAGATTGTCCATTATTAACGCATTCTCCGTTATTCTTACAAGGGTTTGAACTGCATGCATTCATTACATCAGTACAAATACGCCCTGTCCAACCGAATTGGCAGTAGCACGTGAATTCCGAACCACTTTTAAAACATTGTCCACCGTTTTGACATGGGTTAGGTGAGCAAGGGTCAGTTTTAATGTCACATTTATCTCCTGACCATCCAGATTGGCACTTGCAATAGAAAGATTGTCCATTATTAATGCACTCTCCGTTATTCTTACAAGGGTTTGAATTGCATGCATTAGTTGCATCAGTACAAGTACGCCCTGTCCAGCCATATTGGCAGTAGCAAGTGAAATCTGAACCACTTTGAACACATTGTCCATTGTTTTGACATGGGTTAGGTGAGCAAGGGTTAGCTTTAATGTCACATCTCTCTCCAGACCATCCAGATTGGCACTTGCAATAGAAAGATTGTCCATTATTAACGCACTCTCCGTTATTCTTACAAGGGTTTGAATTGCATGCATTAGTTGCATCTGTACAAGTACGCCCTGTCCAGCCATATTGGCAGTAGCAAGTGAAATCTGAACCACTTTGAACACATTGTCCATTGTTTTGACATGGGTTAGGTGAGCAAGGGTTAGCTTTAATGTCACATCTCTCTCCAGACCATCCAGATTGGCACTTGCAATAGAAAGATTGTCCATTATTAACGCACTCTCCGTTATTCTTACAAGGGTTTGAATTGCATGCATTAGTTGCATCTGTACAAGTACGCCCTGTCCAGCCATATTGGCAGTAGCAAGTGAAATCTGAACCACTTTGAACACATTGTCCATTGTTTTGACATGGGTTAGGTGAGCAAGGGTTAGCTTTAATGTCACATCTCTCTCCTGACCATCCAGATTGGCACTTGCAATAGAAAGATTGTCCATTATTAACGCACTCTCCGTTATTCTTACAAGGGTTTGAACTGCATGCACCAATTAATTCAGTACACGTACGCCCTGTCCAACCATACTGGCAGATGCAAGTAAAATCCGAGCCCCTCTGAATGCATTGTCCATTGTTTTGGCAAGGGTAAGAACTACATGGATCAGTAGGTTCGGTACATCTATTTCCAGTCCATCCAGTGGTGCAATAACACCTGAATGAATTTCCATAAGGTACACACTGGCCATTGTGTTGACAAGGATTTGAAATACACGGATTTAACGGCACGTCACATATTGTACCAGTCCAGTCATTTGTACAAGCGCATGTAAATTGATTGTTGCCTTTCATATAACATTGGCCGTTATTTTGACAAGGCTGTGAATAACAGGGATTTCTTATTTCGCAATTCTTTCCTCCATAACCATTTGAACAATCACATTTATAGTCACCAATTAGATCAATACAAGTAGCGTTGTTTCGGCAGGGGTTTAAAACGCACCCACTTATATCTATATTAAGAAGGAAGAAAGAAAAACAAAACATAAAAAATGATTGCCTTCAAAATTCACGAAAATATCGGCTGGATTAATTGCATGTTAATTTATAAAGTGACAAAATTCTTTAAAGAAAATATGTCAAAGTCTTTTTGTACTAGAGAGTAGGGTGTCCACTTGTCAATATCTAAAAACTTCAGATAGAAAGATCAACAATACAAATTAAAACGAATTTGCTGAACAGTGCAATGTCAAAATTTCTCTTGTATAAAGGGGAATTTTCTTGTATAATATGCATTTTATCCAGATATAAGCGTAAAGTTTCTGGATAAATTATTAACTTCCGGCCATCCACGTTGTCATACCCGAGGTGGTATAACACAAAGTAAGTTATATCAAGCGTTCAAACTCACTTATTCTATATGCCGTGTCTCTCCAGGACGTGGGAGATCTTTGCACTCCGGAACGTCCTCACCTTTGTAGCTCTTAGTAAGCTTTGTCTTTTTAGTATCTCTCCTAATCTCTGTTCTCTTGACCATTTACACAAGCTTCGTTAGGTAGGTTATTCACAATGAATACTAAATCACAGAGTAAAAACTGCCTCATTAACTGTAATTCGAAACCGACTGTTATTGTTTCACCTTAAAAAATCTTCCCGAGTACTCACCAACATTCAAATGTCAGTCTAAAATTTACGTATGCATTATACATAAGAAATATCTTTTCAAAGATTTTGTAGCCCGCATGTAAATGTACGTGTTATACACAAGTAATTATGATAATGTTTTCGTTATCAGATAAAGCTAACCCTAAGCTAACAGGTTTGTAAAAAATATTATCAGTTGTTGGGTCGAGGAGTTTCATGATGCACTTTTATTAAAGTAAAGAAAATAAAGTCTAGTTTCAATCAGATATTTACGTTTAAGCTTATACAGTTTCAAAATGAAAGATTAAGTCTTCTTAATGTATATTAATTTATTCGTAATGGTTTCACCTTTTTATTATATAGGCTATTATAGACAGAACGTTTCAACTACATACAATATGAACATATTCAAGTCGCCATTGTTTAGCAGATATAGGATATCTGTTGATTATCGTGCTATTTTGTCCGTGTGATCTCAGGTCTTATTAATTTCTACTGAATCCGTGTGTATTGATCCAAATATTAATCTCAAAACTAATATATATATGTATATATACAACAGTAGATACTCTTGCATGTACGCATCGCTCATTCAATAATGAATTAGAGCACTCTGGATATTGGGCGTGTATCATGATAATATACACGCTAAAATGTCTGCCTCCTTCTACCGAGCGCCCATAGTTCAGAGGTAGACTCGTCGATTGACGCCAAATCGGTCGGGTTTCAATCCTGCGTTAAAAAGCAATCGGAATCTAACCGTACTGATGAGCTGTGATATAGCGAAACAGATCTGTCTGCGGATGACTATACACACACACATATATATATATATATATATATATATATAACAAATATCGAAAATATTTGACATTGGATTTAAAGGCTCCAAAAAACACTACTGGTTTTGTAATGGAATAAGTGATTGACTACACGTGTTATCTAGTGGTCATGGTTTCAATTCCTGGGTTAGGTAAAGAAACAATATAGATTAGTTCAGTATGAATGAACGCTGACATCACAAGGACAAAATAATACAATGATCAAATTATAAACTATGTTAACAAAATAATTAATACCTGAAGATGGCTGAAACATCCTGGCCATAGCACTTATAATACTCAAGCTACGTGCAAGAGTTGGAATATATTAAAGAATATTTAAAATTCATTTAAAAAAATACAAAATTAATTTCCCTTTAGGCAAGTGTATTAAAGTATATGATACTATAGAAATGTTGATATCACTTTTATTCTTTAATTAAAAAAAAATCAAATAAATAAACATTAAAAATCAATTAAATAACCATTAAAACATTTAAATAAATAACCATTAAAAATCAATTAAATAAATAACCATTAAAAAAATAACTAAGCAAATAACAATTACAATTTTCACAGTATTTTCCTGTATATCCTGGGGCGCAGAGACAGGTAAACTTTAGAATTTCATCCTTGCAGGTGGCGCCGTTTTGACAAGGGTTTGGACCAATCGCGCACTCGTCAATTCCTATTTCAACAAAATAAAAACGCCATTATGTCTATACTTATATTTTAAATCAATGTTATCATCTCTTAAATTTTCTCATAAAATATGTTAGCAAAGTAATAAACAAAAGCTATATATTAATAAATAAATTAAAAATACTTATTTTAAAATATTTAAAAATAAAAGATATTTATGAAAGTAAAAAAACTAGTTAAAAATCTAACAATCATTTTTTTTTAAAATAGACGATAATGATCGCATTTCTTTCCAAAACTGTTTAAAAATCGAAACAGCTTTTTTTATCGAAAACATATGGTAAGGATCGTTTGCTTTTTCCAGGAAAACATAAAATCCAAGAGACGTTGAACAGAAAGAATAATGAAAGAAAAGGTTCAGGACGATAAAAGATGGTTGACGTTGCATTTAAATTTTTGAAGATTGTCGTTAGCAGGGAAACAAGAAACCGGAAGACAGTTTCACAGGTTAGAAGTTTGAGGAAAAAAACAATTAGCACATAAATTACGGTTGCATCTAGTTATTTAAAACAGTAAACGATGAGACCTAATTGCCAATCTAGAAGTACGCTTAAATTCAATCTTTAATCTTGATTAAATGCACTATATTTTTTATTTTGTGTCTGGGTAAGCTAAGTTTAGTAAATAACGATATTTGTTTGGTATTTTCTACTGCAAGGCGTAAGGGAGTAAACTTACGTACATTTGTGTTGTGGCCCGGATGTAAGACACGGAAGGTAGGTTCAAACAGTGTATTAGAATAACAGAGCATATATACAAGTAAGAGTGTTAGTAATGAGCAAAATAGAAGTGTACGTCCGAACGGTATAGTTACGCTGCGTCTTGACTTCGTTCAGACTGCCTACCTGGATATCACGCAGATTAGTATTTATTGACGGAGGAAGAGGACATTCAACAATAAATAGGGCACCATAACAAATTGTTACAATGTAATCCTGTAATTTCGTAACCTTATATACTTCTGTTACATTTTGACCTAATATGTAGTAATTTTACGTACCTCTGTTACAGTTGGGCACAATAATGTAGTAATCCTACGTACCTTTGTTACAGTTGGGCCCAATAATGTAGTAATCATACGTACTTCATTGCAGTTGGGACCAATAATGTAGTAATCATAAGTACTTCATTGCAGTTGGGCCCAATAATGTAGTAATCTTAAGTACCTCTGTTTCAGTTGGGCCCAATAATGTAGTAATCTTTTGTACCTCTGTTACAGTCGGGCACAATGATGTAGTAATCCTACGTACCTCTGTTACAGTCGGCCCCAATGATGTAGTAATCTTACGTACCTCTCTTACAGTTAGGCCCAATAATGTAGTATTCTTACGTACCTCTCTTACAGTCGGGCCTAATAATGTAGTAATCTTACGTACCTCTGTTAGAGTTGCGCCCAATAATGTAGTAATCTTACGTACCTCTGTTGCAGTCGGACCCAGTAAAGCTTGATAAACATATGCAACTGAATGAGCCATCTGGTCGAGAGATACAAGTTCCGCCATTTTTGCACGGATACTTTCTACAAGCATCATCTGAAAAATAAATGATCACCAAATTGGAAGAAATGAGACATTATTCAAGCAAGCTTCTTTTTTAAGAAAAGAAAGATTTCTCTCATTTAATAACGAAAATAAAATATGGCTGTCTGTCATATTAACCCGAGAACACTAACCAGGGGTATATAGTACTCAGCACAAATGACGCCATTTAATTACAATTTAATTAAATTTCCAGTACCTGATTTTCTTACCTAAATAATGTTTTTCATTTCCTATTAATGTTAACTCAAAGTACAAATTTTGAAGTGCCTGCATGAAAAAAATTTTTTTAAAGATTTATATTTAATATTTTTTTGATATTTTCAAAATCGGGTAAATATACACATGGTTAGTAGTGGTGTAACTTTAATCTACTGTTAGTGTTCCAGGGTTAAGGATATGATGACCTTCATGACCGACGAAAAAATGTCAGTAAATAAAAGAGAAACCAATTGAATTATAACAAAGTTTTAAAATGAAAGATTGTAGTTTAAAATTGACTACGGAATGTCTGGTGTTTACTTTTATCACTGAACAATAAAAGAATATCATTTAGAAGGTAAAGATATAGAATATAATATCTTTTGTTTTGTACTTTTAGGAATCGTTTAAATTGAATCACCTAAAAATTCTGTGAAGTGTTCGGTTAATTTCTAAAGATTATGTTATGGCAAAATGATTATAAGCAAGGGATCAAATTTAAGATATTAAGAGAGAATTATATTGTTAGGAGTTCTTTGCTGGAATAACCATTGTTGAAGGAATTTAGGCTCACATCCATCAGTATTTGGCTCAAGGCTAATCTTATTTGGGTTCATCCTGATAATTCCCAATTAACACCTTCAAAACTCTAAGAAATTTATATTTATGATTCGATACTACTTTTAAGAACTCGAGACGAAGAATAAATGAGGAACAACATTTTAACTTGAAGAACAAGAATAAAATATAAATATATTTTCAACAATATATACATTTTTGTAATTGAATAAATTAGGCATGCATTTAGTACCGCAGGATTAGGTACAGAATGAGTTGCGTCCCGTAGACTGAATTTTTACATAGATAGAAATTAAATTAAACTTAGAGTTCCTTGTATGAAGAAATGGTAAATATTCATTATTCAATGTTTAATCCGCATTGTGTTGACGTTACGAAATATTAACCTGTTAAGGTACAAGAGTTCAAAGTGATAATTTTGTGCGCGTCGTGTAGCGGGAAAAAGGTGTTTTATTTGAGTTGGGCATTGTACATAATTGCATCGAGAAATTTGTGGACCCAACTGATATTTTGAGCGCGCCAATCGTTTTTATACTGATTCGAAATCTACACGAATTGGCGGTACTTACCTTGTTGCTGATTGGCTAAAATGTTCTAGAATAATCTACAGAATTTTCTATGCAAATTTTGTGGGTGGAGAGAAAATAAAATACGTTGGCGTAAATGTGTATGTACATATGTAGGAGAAATACAACTAGAAATATGTCATTTCACAGATATGTGTGTACATAAATGAAAACATGTAAGTTAGATAGACTATGCAGTTCTACAATATATCTAATCTTATTTATAATTGGAACTTTGTCTGTGTGTGTGTGTGTGTGTCAGTGTGTGTGTGTGTGTGTATCCATTACCTATAGATTCCGAAACGGCTAAACCGATTTTCTTGAAAATTTCCACGGTTGTCGAGGTACCCCCGATAAATATCGAAAATCGATAATCGAAAAAATCGTGTTTTCGAAGGAGTGGTCCGATTTTAATGAAATTTGATACAATCATAGACAAAGACATAAGAAACGATATTCAGAAGTTTCAAGGTTGCAGTTCTTACAATAATGCAGAAAACCAATAATATATATATATATATATATAAGGTAAGATGTTTGTGTGTGTGTCTGTTTATCTGTCTGTATGTCCTTTATACAAATCCACAATTCTTAACCGATTCTCACCAAACTTCACACAAATATTCTTTAGTCTAAGCTCCAGGACCATGGATTAGTTTTAAAGCTTTCATTACACCCGAGCAACGCCGGGCTATACTGCTAGTTTAAGTTTAAAAGCGGTACATTACATTCGTCTTCGGTGTCATTCGAAAAGCGAAACTAAGTCTTACTTGCAAATCTGGCGCACGACTTTCCAGTGTATCCTGGTTTGCATACACGATTTCCATTCACATCGCACATCATTCGTTTTATTTCATCGGAGGTCACAAAACATTTTTTGGAGCAAGTGGGACCATAAAACGATTCTTCGCAGTAATACTATCAATAAAAAGAAAAGAAATAGACGCTTAAGGTGGGAATATTTAAAATGGAGGAAAAATACGAACTAGCAAGTTTCTTCATGGAGAACGTGTGGATAAATAAATATGAATAGAGTCGTTATTTAATAAACTCAGTTTTGTTCTGTTACAAGGCTGCAAGGATCAGGCGCTCAGTGAGGAGAGAAATCACTTTTAAGTTTTAGTCAGATAAATAAGAACAAAATCAAATGGATAGATGATAAGAGTTATATTGTGTGTGTGTCGCATGCACCTTAGGTAGGTTGAGCCAGCTTCCTCCCCTGGAAAAAGTTTCAACGAGATTTGTTTAAGGGCAGGGTCCCCAAGTCCTACCCTTGTTATTTAACCCATAAATGGAGGGAAGGGACGGATTAATACCTTTCCTAAGGGCACCAGTGCTTTAGTGAATACAGGGCATTCAACTGGAATTCGAAATCGGTTCACCGATTTCTTTCCGAGCCGACATCCACTGTACCACAACGCACCTCCGTCTATAAACGCTTACAGCACCTCACCCATCTAAGTACTGACCAGGTTCAACGTTGCTTAACTTCGGTGATCGAACGAGAACCGGTGTATTCAACATGATATGACCGTAAACTACAGATAATGAGGAAATAGGGTTTTGAGAATATGATACTCAGAGGCAGGACATTTTAAAAGCAGAAGTGTCCGACGAGAGCAATGATTATTCTATTTGACTTAACTGTTTAAATGAATTGTAGAACAAGGATTTGGAAAGATAACGAAAAGTTAAACCGTGCTAAAATCGACATGTCATGCTTATTTATTTTGGAAATTTGGAATATCTTAATATCGGGATCTTAAAACTCTATTTTCTTTACTTTTCTAATTATTTCAAACTGATTTATTTTATTTTTTTACTGCTATCTCATCATCTTGGGCTTATTAAGGTTGCTGATTCTTAATGAATACTTACCCTAATTTTAAAGCCTAGACTGACATCTGATTGAGGTGTTCCAATAACCAGAGGTGTCGTGTAATTGGCCACTTCGAAATTCTTTTGTGGTGATGGATTTTTGACCTCATAGGTGAAAGTATTAATTGCTTCTGCTGCGTTCGCATCGAACAAAGTTAGTCGCAGACCAAACTCCTGAAAAAGATGAAACGAATTGTTAAGAATGCAGCACAAACGTAATTGGCATAAATCAGAATCGTAAAGAAAGCTTAAAAACTAAATAGTCAAGTCAGAAAGATCCGAACATTTTACCATATTGGCTAAAAGAACGCCTAATCTTTAAATGCTAACGTAGACTAGGCTTTATAGCAGACATTGGTAACTCGTCGAGGACAAGGACAACACTGAATTCAAAACCTATTTGGCAGGGAGCTATCAACTCCATTTCGTAAAAAGCGATTTTCTATGAGAGTTGTAACAGCAATGTCTAGCAATAGTTCCACGATTTGGGAAGTATATAGGGCGTAAGAGTTAAGAGCCGTGATCCCCGAGGGTGGGTTTTGTCACTTGAAACTCCTGGCTTTATATTCCCCCGGCCGTTTACAGTATTTGAGATTTGTGGCTCGATAACCCTCAGAGTTTATGGGGCATGAGTCAGTAAGTGATAACTTTAAACATTTAATTGAAACATTGAAACACACACACACACACACATATATATATATATATATATATATAGAGAGAGAGAGAGAGAGAGAGAGAGAGTTTTGTGAATTAATAAATATACATATGGGAATACATGTGTAAAAATATTATTCAAGTTAATAAAACAGTGCTCATTGTAATATAAACAGAACTATTAATTATATATATATATATATATATATATTGGTCAATTTATTAATACATATATGCATACACACACACATTATATATATGTGTGTGTGTGTGTGTGTGTGTGTGTGTGTGTGTGTGTGTGTGTGTGTGTAGAGCCAACTTGCCCTGACGATCCATTTGGTGAAAACTTGGTAGGTCCGTTGGCTCGAGGTTAGCTACTAGTACTTTGACTAATGTTCAAGTGCTTAGTTCGTTTCTTTTTTTGTTTCCATTTGTTCCCCTCCTCGTTTATACAAGGTGGGTTTTTCGAGACGTGTTTAAAGATAAATTTACAGTTTTATATATATATATATATATATAGATAGATAGATAGATAGATATAGATAGATATATATATATATATAGTCAATCTGTTTCGCTGTATCACAGCTAATCAGTAACCGATTGCTTCCAGCCAGGATTGAAACTCGACTGATCTGGCATCATTCGGAGATTATACCTCTAAGCTATCGGCACACGGTGGAGGAAGGCAGATTTTAGCGTGTTATAATCACAAAATAAACAAACGTCAGTAGCCAAGAGTGTTCAGTCCATTACTAGAGAAGGATGCGTGAATAGCGGTGGGTAGCTACCGTTTTTAAAGTTTAGCATTTCTCCATAATTCTCAATCTACGGGCGATAGTGTAAATAGTCATCTGCAAAGAGTCCTGTTTCGCTCTATCAGAGCTTGTAAGTACGGTTAGACATCCGATTGCTTCCAGCCGGGATTGAAACCAGATAGATAGATAGATAGATATGAACAGACTGAGATAGATATGAACAGACTGAGATAGATATGAACAGGCTGAGATAGATATGAACAGGCTGAGATAGATATGAACAGGCTGAGATAGATATGAACAGGCTGAGATAGATATGAACATAGATAGATAGATATGAACATAGATAGATAGATAGATAGATAGATAGATAGATAGATAGATAGAATCCTACGTCGGTGGTACTAGTTTCATACACGACACAATTATCAGGAACATATTACAGCTGTAATATGCATCTGATGATTGCATGAAATTCCGAGTCATGCCACCAATGTAGGATAATATGTATATATTTCTTAATTTATAATTAATAGCTCTGTTTATACTACTTGGATCACTGTTTACTTAACACCTTAATAATTGTTATATATGTGCATACTCATATGTATTTTTATTCATTCACATACCTACATATATATGTAGCCTGGTATTGAACACACAACTCTTTGGGTCAAATCACAGGAACTAACCAACCTCTATATCCACTAGGCCAAGTATCCTTACAGCAATGGTGAACAAGTAACTTACAAGGTTAGAGGGAGATAATTCATGACTACCAGGAGAGGCTCTAAGCAAGGAATAGAGATGATATACCCCAGTGATTGTAATAAAGTGTTCGGATCGAAATTCCTAACACCTGAAGAAGACCAGCGCGTACAATGGCCGAAACGTCGTACAAATGGCAACAAAGATGAGAACAATAGTCCGAATAATGTAAGTAATGTATTTTAATATTAGTTTCATCATCATACAATTCCATACGGGATTAGGGTAACTTAGAATAGGTGTCGTGCTCCGATATTATGTTTGGAAAAATATATCAGTCCGTGAGTTAAGTGCCATACGTGATACCCGTTTGGGCGATCATGTCTCGAAAGACTGGGCAGAAGATTTTTCCGCAGTAGATTGTGATCACTTTCTGTGGTAGAATTGTTGTCAACCAACTTTAGAGAACCAAATCTGTCCTGCTAATCAATTCATAGCCGGAGGGAGAAATGACGGATTATATATATTATTATACTAATAAGTAGTAATTAGTGAGGGATCAGTTTATTAATTCATAACAATAGTAAACTGATCCCCCACTTTATGGTCAGTAGTAATTTTACTTATGTTTCCAACTATTCAGTCAGTTAAGTGCCATACATGATACACGCTTAAGCTATCATGTCTCAAAATTGATATAACTGATTAGGCAGAAGATTTTCCCGCAGTAGACTGCCAGTATTTTCTGATGTACTGTTGTGAAGTAGTTTTCGCACTGAAGGTTATAATCGTGTTATGTCGGTTGCTAATCGACTTAACGCACCCAAAATGTTAGGAACTTGGTAATCTTCCACTGTAAACTGACTCCTTAGTATTCGGCTAACTGCCGACTAATATCAACTGCCTAATAGTTCTACTGAACTCCAATAGAACTCTAAAGAACTCTCATTTCTCATTCCGAGTCGATAACATAAGGTTTTAAAAATGGCTTTTCTCTTTCATAAGGTAGAGTTATTCGTGCGAAATACGAACCTGGAAGAGATACCTTCACGATATGCTTTTTATAAGTGATTTTCCTTCTCCTTGTCAAATAATCTCCACTACAACTAAAGAGCTCTTTCTACTCCATATTATTTGCCACAAGTCAAAAAGATTTTGAAATCAGTCTTAGATAGATTGCTCTTTCAGGCTAATTCGTTCCATTTGCCCGACTGATTATGTATGATGTGATCTGTTTTACGACATATCAACTTTTTCCAGGTTATTTTATGCCAAATACTGTCGTTTTGATAAACATTAGATAGCAAGACTTAGATTACGAGAGTAAAAAATGATAGAAATAGGTCCAAAATGGGTGACATTCGGACAAGTGATACGTTTTTCGTAGGATTTTATCGGCTTAACAACAGTTAAAGATTATTCGTGTAAATAAAATGAAAATGAAAGGAAATAATGTTAGCTAATACGATTCCTCAAAAAAATGGATAAATAAATAGCTATGAAATGTTAATTAAAATTTAACAAAATGCAATGAGCTTGGATAAGAAGTATTATTATCTTTCTTATCTAGTCAATGTTTTTTCTCGCTTTTGATTCCCAATTGCTTTATTAAGAGTTTTGATTTGAAGATTATTTAAATGTATAGGATCAAAATTCAATTCCTACTTACACTGATTGGACTGGCGATTCTGAACACCACGGGATTCAGTATACCCTCTAACTGTCCTGTGCTTAACACCTGCGAATTCCCACCTGCAATCAAAGTTTTATGACAATAGATTTTGTTATATTTTAGTTACAAAGTAAAAACAAATAGAACAATTAAAATCCAATTTATCGATTTCCTGTTTTTTTTTTTTTCAGTTAGCATTATTATAATCTCTAAGTGAATCGGGACGTGCGTTGTGGTCCAGTGGATATCGGCTCGGAACGAGAAATCGGGGAGCCGAGTTCGAATTCCAGTTGAATTCATTGCATTCACTTACGCGCAAATACCCTTGGGAAAGGTATTAATCCGTCTCTTCCTTCCAGTTATGGGTTAAATAACATGACAGATTGGGTTCTATAGCCTTGACTGGCAACCAGTCTACCGAAGAAAGCAATGGCAACCTACTGATGGATAATCTTCTGCCCATTCAGTCATGTCTCTTTCGAGACATGATCGCCCAAGCGTGTTTCACGTATGGCAGTTAATTGACTGATTAAGATAACAAGAACTTATATAAACAACCAACCTAAGGTAAAATCCCTAGCACGCATGCAAGAAGATCGAATGTTGAAAGAAAGACCCAAAACCACATACCCTCTATTCGGACAACATTAAATTGCCAGCGTCTCAAAGTAAATAAACAAATATTTTACGTATGAAAAGAACAGCGTCGTTTTCTTATGAGATGTTACAAACATAATGTTACACATTTGTGTATTCAATTAGCTGCGCTAGAGGCTGTTTCAACCAACACTGCAAGCTTCTACAGAAACGAAACATTTCGGAGAACTCGAGTCATGTTTATAAATATCATGTAAGATGTAGACTTCCATATGCATCGCATTCTTAGCTGCTAACACTTTCAGGAATGCTTACATTGTCACTTGTATACAATGTTTGGTTAGATGTTCAGATGTTTAAAAAGGGATTCACGCGAAAGAACCTTACCATTTTGAAAATGGATCTCGTTGACTACAGAATCAAAAACAAGAAACTTTAACAAATAACAGAAACCACATTACTTGAAGATTTTTAACAGCAGGAACGACTAAAAGAGATGACACGTGTAAAACGAAAAGAAAATGATGCCATAAAAATGTTACATTTCCATAATACTTTAATCAAAAGGGTGAAAACGAAAAGAAAATAATGCCATAAAAATGTTACATTTCCATAATACTTTAATTTAAAAGGGTGAAAACGAAAAGAAAATGATGCCATAAAAATGTTACATTTCCATAATACTTTAATTTAAAAGGGTGAAAACGAAAAGAAAATAATGCCATAAAAATGTTACATTTCCATAATACTTTAATTTAAAAGGGTGAAAACGAAAAGAAAATGATGCCATAAAAATGTTACATTTCCATAATACTTTAATTTAAAAGGGTGAAAACGAAAAGAAAATGATGCCATAAAAATGTTACATTTCCATAATACTTTAATTTAAAAGGGTGAAAACGAAAAGAAAATAATGCCATAAAAATGTTACATTTCCATAATACTTTAATTTAAAAGGGTGAAAACGAAAAGAAAATAATGCCATAAAAATGTTACATTTCCATAATACTTTAATTTAAAAGGGTGAAAACGAAAAGAAAATAATGCCATAAAAATGTTACATTTCCATAATACTTTGATTTAAAAGGGTGAAAACGAAAAGAAAATGATGCCATAAAAATGTTACATTTCCATAATACTTTAATTTAAAAGGGTGAAAACGAAAAGAAAATGATGCCATAAAAATGTTACATTTCCATAATACTTTAATTTAAAAGGGTGAAAACGAAAAGAAAATAATGCCATAAAAATGTTACATTTCCATAATACTTTAATTTAAAAGGGTGAAAACGAAAAGAAAATAATGCCATGAAAATGTTACATTTCCATAATACTTTAATTTAAAAGGGTGAAAACGAAAAGAAAATAATGCCATAAAAATGTTACATTTCCATAATACTTTAATTTAAAAGGGTGAAAACGAAAAGAAAATAATGCCATAAAAATGTTACATTTCCATAATACTTTGATTTAAAAGGGTGAAAACGAAAAGAAAATGATGCCATAAAAATGTTACATTTCCATAATACTTTAATTTAAAAGGGTGAAAACGAAAAGAAAATGATGCCATAAAAATGTTACATTTCCATAATACTTTAATTTAAAAGGGTGAAAACGAAAAGAAAATAATGCCATAAAAATGTTACATTTCCATAATACTTTAATTTAAAAGGGTGAAAACGAAAAGAAAATAATGCCATGAAAATGTTACATTTCCATAATACTTTAATTTAAAAGGGTGAAAACGAAAAGAAAATAATGCCATAAAAATGTTACATTTCCATAATACTTTAATTTAAAAGGGTGAAAACGAAAAGAAAATAATGCCATAAAAATGTTACATTTCCATAATACTTTAATTTAAAAGGGTGAAAACGAAAAGAAAATAATGCCATAAAAATGTTACATTTCCATAATACTTTAATTTAAAAGGGTGAAAACGAAAAGAAAATAATGCCATAAAAATGTTACATTTCCATAATACTTTGATTTAAAAGGGTGAAAACGAAAAGAAAATAATGCCATAAAAATGTTACATTTCCATAATACTTTAATTTAAAAGGGTGAAAACGAAAAGAAAATGATGCCATAAAAATGTTACATTTCCATAATACTTTAATTTAAAAGGGTGAAAACGAAAAGAAAATAATGCCATGAAAATGTTACATTTCCATAATACTTTAATTTAAAAGGGTGAAAACGAAAAGAAAATAATGCCATAAAAATGTTAGATTTCCATAATACTTTAATTTAAAAGGGTGAAAACGAAAAGAAAATGATGCCATAAAAATGTTAGATTTCCATCGTACTTTAATCAAAAGGTTGATAACGAAAAGAAAATAATGCCATGAAAATGTTGCATTTCCATAATACTTTAATTTAAAAGGGTGAAAACGAAAAGAAAATAATGCCATAAAAATGTTACATTTCCATAATACTTTAATTTAAAAGGGTGAAAACGAAAAGAAAATGATGCCATAAAAATGTTAGATTTCCATAATACTTTAATCAAAAAGGTGATAACGAAAGGAAAATAATGCCATAAAAATGTTGCATTTCCATAATACTTTAATTTAAAAGGGTGAAAACGAAAAGAAAATAATGCCATAAAAATGTTACATTTCCATAATACTTTAATTTAAAAGGGTGAAAACGAAAAGAAAATAATGCCATAAAAATGTTACATTTCCATAATACTTTAATTTAAAAGGGTGAAAACGAAAAGAAAATAATGCCATAAAAATGTTACATTTCCATAATACTTTAATTTAAAAGGGTGAAAACGAAAAGAAAATAATGCCATAAAAATGTTGCATTTCCATAATACTTAAATTTAAAAGGGTGAAAACGAAAAGAAAATAATGCCATAAAAATGTTACATTTCCATAATACTTTAATTTAAAAGGGTGAAAACGAAAAGAAAATAATGCCATAAAAATGTTAGATTTCCATCGTACTTTAATCAAAAGGGTGATAACGAAAAGAAAATAATGCCATAAAAATGTTGCATTTCCATAATACTTTAATTTAAAAGGGTGAAAACGAAAAGAAAATAATGCCATAAAAATGTTACATTTCCATAATACTTTAATTTAAAAGGGTGAAAACGAAAAGAAAATGATGCCATAAAAATGTTAGATTTCCATCGTACTTTAATCAAAAGGGTGATAACGAAAAGAAAATAATGCCATAAAAATGTTACATTTCCATAATACTTTAATTTAAAAGGGTGAAAACGAAAAGAAAATAATGCCATAAAAATGTTACATTTCCATAATACTTTAATTTAAAAGGGTGAAAACGAAAAGAAAATAATGCCATAAAAATGTTACATTTCCATCGTACTTTAATCAAAAGGGTAAGAAAGAAACTCTTATTAATAGTAGAAAGAACGATAACATACACCTATTTTCCCGAAAAAAAAACTATTTACATCTAAAAATTGCATAAATTTCAACTGACAGGATTAGTTACTATCCGGTCAATAAATGACGATTTTTTCTTTATAAGAGAGCGGCTCAATTCACCACCAGTTAATGATTTGCTTAGTGTGATACACGCTTGGGCGTTCACGTCTCAAAATAGATATGTCTGACTGAGCAGAATATTTTCCAGCAGTAGGTTGCAGTAGTAATATTTTCCAGCAGTAGGTTGCCAACCAAATCTGCCCTGCTATTTAATCAATAGCTGGAGGGAAAAGTAACGAATACCTTTTCCAAGAGTATTTGTGCGAAAGTGAATGCAACAATATTTGTCTATATTTCTGAGATGATGTAGTATTTACAGTATTTGCATTATTTGGACTATTTTCCTCATCTTTGTTGTCATTTGTAAGACGTTTCGGCTGTTGTACGATCCGGCCTTCTTCAGGTGCTAGGAATTTTGAACAGAACCCATTATTACAATCTCTGGGGTATATGAACTCCATTCCTTGTACTTGAGACACTACTACGCAAGGAATAGAGTTCATATACCCCAGTGATTGTAATAAACGGTTCGGTTCGAAATTCTTAGCACCTGAAGAAAGCCGGAGCGCACAACGGCCGAAACGTCGAAAACGGCAACATAGATGAGGACAATAGTCCGAATAATGTAAATACTGTGAATACAACAAATTCGACTGGAATTCGAACACAAACAGATATTCACTGTACTACAACGCATATCTCACCATCAGTTCGTTAAGTGCCATAAGTAATACACGCTTTGGGCGATCATGTCTCGAAAGAGACATGACTGACTGGGCAGAAGATTATTCCGCAGTAGGTTGGCATTGCTTTCTGCGGTAGATTGGTTGCCGGCCAAGGCTATAGAACCCAATCTGTCCTGTTTTTTGACTCATAGCTAGAGGCGGAAGAGATGTATTATATTATTAAGTAGTAATTAGTGAGGGATCGGTTTATTACTTCATAACAATAGAAAACCGATCCTCCACTTTATGACCAGTAGATGCCTTAATCATGTTTCCAACTATTATATTCAGTCAGTCAGTTAAGTGGCATACGGGATACACGCTTTGGGCGATCATTGTCTCGAAAGAAACAAGACTGACTGGGCAGAAGATTATCTCGCAGTAGGTTGCCATTGCTTTCTGTGATAGACTGGTTGCCAACCAAGACTATAGAACCCAATCTGTCCTATTATTTAACCCATAACTGGAGGGAAGAGATGGATTAATACCTTTCCCAAAGATATTTGCGCGTAAGTGAATGCAAGGAATTCAACTAGAGTTCGAACTCAGCACCCCGATCTCTCGTTCCGAGTCGATATCCACTGCACCACAACACACATCTTATCTCACCATACAGAGGGAAAAAAAACTGAAACTCAACAAAATTCATCTGGAAGCAGTGATATTAACAAGCAAAATGCATTCCATTTTTTTAAAGGCCGGCGCCGTTTGTAGAAATAAGAAAGAAACTACTCTCGACTCTCGAAGGAAAATCTTCGTTAATACGTACCGATCACACCTGACTGTCTTTTTCTGATGCAACTGTCAGATTCCTTTAAATTGTAAAGACAAACTTTCACGCCAGTCTCGCAGGTCCAACTCAAGTAGCCGCCACACCTTTTCCCGTTAGCCATCATACCGTTGTCATTGGAATAGTTGAGCAATCGGATGTCGACAACATAATCTGCCAACGAACACTGTCAGTAAAAAGAAAAAGAAAACATTAGGAAGGCAATGTTACCAAAGGTTAGTAATTGTTGGAAGTATCGATGATTACTTGCTGCATAAATATTTAATGAGTTTAGTTTCGTTCATATATATATATATATATATATATATATATATATATATATGAGAGAGAGAGAAATAGAGAGAGAAAATGCGTTGCATCTGCAGACGTAGCTGTAGCTAAAAGTTGAATTTCCATCAGATTTTTTCTTATATCATGTTCGAAAAATTCATGCAAATATTCTTGATTGAATTAAATACATTGACAACGAATGTGACTATGTTGAAAATAAATATTTGTTATATAAAATAAATAATTTTTCCTCATAAACTACGCAATTATCATATGTTTTGACAACAAACACACGTGTGCGTGTGTTTGTATATGTGTGTGTGTGTGTGTGTGTGCATGTCAAAGAACAGAATACAAACCATTTACTTGGTACCTAGGTTTCGACCACACTGGTATCTTCACGCAAACTAGATTACTTTTCTGATGAGACCGGCGTGGTCGAAATGTAGGTAGCAAGTAAGTGGTGTGTGTTCCGTTCATTGGCCCATTGTTAGCTCTTCATTTGTTTTGATTGTGCATTGAGCACTTTTTTGATCTACGGTTTGCCGGTTCAACCCACAACTATTTTACTAGTGTGGTATATATATATATAATGAGATGCCGAGGCTGAAAAATAAATGTGGAAATTGGTCAGTTAAGTGCCATACGTGATACACGCTTTAGGTGAGCATCTCTAGAAAGAGATATGACTGACTGGGCAGAAGAATATCCTGCAGTAGGTTGCCAATGTTTTCTGCGGTAGACTAGTTGCCAGCCAAGGCTATAGAACCAAATCTGTCCTATTATTTAACCCATAACTGGAGGGAAGAGAGATTAATACCTAACCTTTCCCAAGGTTATTTGCGCGTAAGTGAATGCAAGGAATTCAACGTGAAAATTGGTAACCTAGATATTTCTTTTGGTTTTGTTGTTAGATGGCGTTAGGAGCGTATAGTTTTCACTAAATTTATTAAAAAAGATCGTCTTTTTATATTGATAGCTTTCTCTCTATATTCATGTTCACTTGGTTTATTTTTATTCTTCCTGCATAAGATTGAAAAATTATTAATTTACTGAGATGTTATATTTATATTTTCAGAAAAATAAAACTTCAACTCAGACGCGACAAATAGTTTGTTTCATTTATGAAGAAGGTTCTGTGAACATCGAAACGTTTCAAAATGGAATTAATAATTTTCGAAATAATTTCAGCTGTGCTTTTACTGCAACTTCCAAGTTGCTGTGGCATGATCATTCGTAATCGGCTCAGGTCAAATGTGTAGAGATAAGCATCCTTCGAGACATAATATTCCTATTTTCATGAGAGATTTTTTTGTCATAGTTTTCTTCCAGAGTTAACCCCGAAAACCATCGGTTTAGCTATTTGAACCTCGCTATATTTAAAAGAAAGTCTAGCTATATAGTTTTTCTTTTTGTTTTCTGCAAACATAACATCTTTTTGCTATTTCCGATTACTTGATTCATTTTCTACGTCTGTCAACCCTTAGAAAATTATTTAAAGCCAGAAAATTTGGAAGATTATTGCACCTAAAATCTTCCTCATAACTAAACGAAATTTATTTTGACTTAATACCAATTTGCTCGGATGTGCTTTGTGACAATTTTGTTTTGTGTTTTAATTCTCCTTAAAAATCTACCTAAACATTCCGGAAAACCCGATATATTATATTTATTTAAGATTTTTATGCTTATCAAAGTTTTGCGGATCATTTAAAGCCAGAAAAATATTTCTAGATTGTAAGAAATGATTATTTAGCAAATAAAGTCATGCAAATTAATGAATAGCTGAGGAGAGAAATATGGAAATATATCTTTCTCAAGGTTAGTTGGGTGTAAACAAATATGTACTACTATGCATTACGATACCAGCACATCGAGCTTACAGTACATAGTATTCTCAAACAACATTTTAGGTACTGACCATCTAGCAACGACCTACTATATATATATATATATATATATATATATATATATAATCATATAATTATGAAGCAATGATTAATGTTGATTGTGAAAATGATTTACATTTTCCAACATTGCATGATGACGAGATTCTATCTCGAAACAGAAATCTCTATGTCGCAATGTACACTTAATTCATAATTATATGATTATATTAAGCTCTACAATATTTATTGTATTGAGCACTGTTTATAAAAAAATGCCAGGGGATCAAAACCGTAAAATCTTGGATCCTCTTCACCTGGATATATATATATATATATAACGTAGAATATTTGGTATTTAAGTCTGGTAAATTCCGATAGAGACGAACTCAAAAGAACTCAATGTTAAATTTATTTATTTAATTTATTGACAATATGGCTTATCAATATTTTATTTTCTTTAATGCATAATTTTAATATGGTTTATACCGAAACCTAAAAATCAATGTAAAATCGGAGGAGGTGAAAAAAGTAAACATTAAATATTTTATGGGCCATATTAACTTATGTTATAAGGTGGATAAGTTTTGTTTATTTATTTTATTTTTGTCGGACGAAAGCCTTGGAAAAAAAGGGAGTAGAAAATATATATATATATATGTGTGTGTGTGTGTGTGTGTGTGTGTGTGTGTGTGTGTGTGTGTGTGTGTGTATACACGTATATGTATGCTTATTCACATATATAAACTAATTATAAAAGAAAATGAAAGAAAGATACTAAATAATGAATAATAATAATAAAATAAACGAAGAGATAAATAAAAGTAAAAAGAAAAGTTAAAAGCGGTTTCGGTTTAGTCAGGACCTAAGAATTTAAGCAGATATTTATTTGTATGTTTACATGAGGTCATTAATTCACTTCTTTTGTTTAATATATTAGTGTTACAGAGATGTTTTAAGATGATGATTTTTTCTAAAAGGCATAAGTTACATATATTTCTATTCCATTATAAGATTTGATTTTTGCGATGATATCCCAGGTAATAATTGGGTAATTCTTGTTTTTTAATTGTTCAAAACGTTTAGAGATGGAAATGCTATTCTTGTATTTATTAATATTTAAAGTTCATTTCCGGTTATAGAATCGAGTTTTCTATTTGTTTGCATTTGAACCAAAATAAGGTTTTGAAAATGAAATTTTGTCTATATTTCTGAGATGAAGTAGTATTTCCATTATTCGGACTATTGTCCTCATCTTTGTTGCCATTTGTACGACGTTTCGGCCCCGTGGATATAGACGTTAGTTAGTTCCTGTGAATTGAATCAAAAAGTTGTGAGTTCAATAGTAGGCTACAGAAGTGGTGAGCAAGTAAATTACAAGGTTAGAGGGAGATAACTCATGATTACCAGAAGAGGATCTACACAAGGGATGAAGATAATATACCACACTGATTGTAATAAAGGGTTCTGTTCGAAATTCCTAGCACCTGACGAGAACCGAAGCGCACAACGGCCGAAACGCAGTGCAAATGACAACAAAGATGAGGACAATAGTTCGAATAATGTAAATACTGTAAATACTACCTCATCTCAGAAATATAGACAAATAGAATGATCTTTTATTAACGTCGTACAAATGGCAACAAAGAAGAGGACAATAGTTCGAATAATGTAAATACTGTAAATACTACCTCATCTCAGAAATATAGACAAATAGAATGATCTATTATTAAACGTCGTACAAATGGCAACAAAGATGAGGACAATAGTCCGAATAGTGTCAATACTGGAAGAAGATTTTGTTGAAAAATCGATTATTGTCGTACATCTTTATATATTCTTAGATTGTACTAAAATCTCTACTGCCCTCTTTTATGATATGTTGAAACTGATTAGACTGGGAAATGTTATAAAATACATCTAAGTATCTATGTTTGTGTACAGTGTGTTCTGTAGGAAACTGGTATTTTTATATATCGCCTGGCGAGTTTTCTATACTTGACAGGACGAATAGAGATATATTATCTGTAGGCCATTTTGGGTCATCGTCACATATCTTAAACACACAAGGCGAAAACACCGGTTGCCGACGAGCATTCTTTTGGAGACGTTCAAATATTTATTCTTTAAGTGGGTGATGTGTAAATGTGGAGGTGACAAGTGATGTGTTTATTTCTGCTTGTGCGCCTGTGAATGAAAATAGACGGGAAAGTAAATTTGCAAAAAGCTCGAATCAAATAAACTGTAACTTTCCTGCGCTGTGATTTTTTGTGGCATAAGACGAAAGTTTCTCGTCTGGATCTTGTTTAGCCATTTTCTTTTCAAATAAACACTCGATCAGGACATTGGAATTAGATAGAGAAAGTTTAAGGTACAGCTTTAGTTATAGCTTTGTGAATTTTGTAAAATTAATGTAATAATTAAAAAAATGGAGGCACGGAATGAGAAATGAAAAAGCCGAGTTCAAATTTCAGTCAAATCCATTACATTCACTTATGGTATGGGTCCATCTCTTCAAAAGCTATGGGTATATGGCTGGACAGACTGGGTGGCAACCTGTTCAGGAGAAGGATAAGTCTGAATTCAAAACCAGTCTTGGGAGGGCTGGGCTCCGTCAAGTTGTGGTGCCCAAAGAAACATCAATTTTACTGCAGCTATAGTACATGTTGTGCCCCTTCGATTCTCAAGAGTCACGTGAAAAAGTATTTAAAAATACTGCATAAAAATCCGTTTTTTCAAACGAAGTTATTTGTCGTGTTTCTCGAACTTACTCGCAATGAATTTCGAAACAGGTTTTACTTGTTTTAAATCTTAATTTAGAATTATTTAGAATGTTCAATCGAGAAAATGAAAATTTGACTGCTTCATTCTTTCCTTCAACAATATGTTAATACATGATACATTTAGGATTTGAATTTATCAATCTTAATTTATAATCATTCATAATGTTCAATCCAGAAAATGAAAATTAGACTGCTTCATTCTTTCCTGTGACAATATGTTAATATCTGATTCATTTAGGATTTGAATTTATCAATTGACGATCCACATATGGACCCATATTTTTCCCTGACCTGAAGTGGAGTGATTCTATTAAACCAATTACTGGAACTACTTTTAGGAAAGTTCCTGCATTGTGTTGTGACAGCCAATTTATCTTGTTCTTGTTCATTTTGCACATTTATAAATCTACCATTTGTCCGTGCATTGAATATTGTTGCCATATCTGGTGAAGTGCCTGTGCTATTCATTCTAAGGTTCGCAACAACATTCAAAGAATCGTCTGCAATGTTATTGGTCTTGACCAGGCATCTCAACGTCTTTCAATTTCATATTTCCATGACGTGGCTTCTCATTATTCCATAAATATTTTCATGACAACTGTTCTAAGATTTCTTTCTTAGTGTGCATCAATTGAAGTTCAGTACTAGATTGGCAATATGTCTTGTCGTTTTACTGTTGAACTAACTAGATACAAGCGTAGTTCTATTCTAAAAGTTTATTTTCTTGCAATTCTTGCCTGTGGAACTCCCGGTTTTTTTATTTACCAGCCAACTGAAATCCTCAAAAATTTAAATGCAACGCTAATCGCTATTTTCTGTCTCCCTGAACCCTATTCTTTTATTGTAATTTCTCGACAATGCATTCTTCTCATTCTCTTTTACTTCCAATGCGAATTGTGGTGCAGTGGATATCGGCTCGGAACAAGAAATCGGGGAGCCGAGTTTGAATTCCAGTTGAGTTCATTGCATTCACTTACGTGCAAATACATTGGGAAAGGTATTAATCCGTTTCTTCCTTCCAGTTATGGGTTAAATAACAGGACAGATTGGGTTCTATAGCCTTGGCTGGCAACCAATCTACCGCAGAAATCAATGGCAACCTACTGTGGGATAATCTTCTGCCGTCAGTCATGTCTCTTTCGAGACATGATCGCCCAAGCGTGTTTAAAGTATGGCACTTCACTGACTGAATCTCTTGGGTCTTAGTGACATTATCACCTTGATTTGGGTGAAATAATTAAAAAGATATGCAGAAATATATGTTTAATATTTCTTCATAGGTGGTTTCTAGATAATCTATAAAATTACATTTGGATGACTTTTAGTCGTCCATTATTTGTAACTATAAACATTCTTATTTGAAAGAAAGCAAACATTTGTATTTAAGAATATATACACCCTGTCGCTATTTCCAGGGAACTGTTCAAATGAGCTCCATTCTGTACTTCCATCAGTTCAGACATTCACAGCATAGATACGCCATGATAAGTTCACGAAATGGAATTCTCTTCATTTCTTTTGTGCTTCAAATGTAAAAGGTAAGCTCCACTGAGCTTTTTTTTAAGAACTGCTATTTTATTAATAAGAACACTGCTTGGATGCTTCCTCACATACTACAGGCTTACGGCCTATCACGTTGAATACACCAGTTCTCGCTCGATCGCCGAAGTTAAGCAACATTGAGCCTGGTCAATACTTAGATGGGTGACCGCTTGGGAATACCAGGTGCTGTAAGCGTTTAGTGATGGATGTGCGTGCTTACGGCCATATCACGTTGAATACATCGGTTCTCGCTCGATCACCGAAGTTAAGAAACGTTGAGCCTGGTCAATACTTAGATGGGTGACCGCTTAGGAATACCAGGTGCTGTAAGCGTTTAGTGCGTTGTAGTGCAGTGGATATCAGCTCCGAAAGAGAAATCGGTGAGCCGAGTTCGAATTCCAGTTGAATACCTTGCATTCACTTCAGCACTGGTACCCTTGGGAAAGGTATTAATACGTCCCTTCCCTCCGGTTATAGGTTAAATAACAAGGGTAGGACTTGGGTAACCTGCTGCCCTTAAAAACAAATCCCAATGCATCTTGATACTCGAAAAAGAAAAAGTATTATTAGACACAAAATTTATATAAAAAAAACAGCAATAAATTGTTGAAAGAAAAAGGTATTACAAGCAATAAAAAAATTAGTTGGCAATAAATGACCCGCCGAGGTTGATATGCCGTAAAAACAAAATAACAATCAAATACTGCACTCTTAACCTCTTTAACTCGTGTGCTCAACGCTATCTATCCTCCTTATCCTTATAATCTTAACTTCTTACAACCTCTCTTTCATTCATTTTACACATCTCACTCACCATTGCTATTTTAATAGTAACCTCTGCCTTAAGTGGCACTTAGGCTTCGTATTGGGGGAAGTCTAATGTACAAAAAAACTTCTATATATTAACTGGGAATAAATATCCTGTAAATATGATAATTTAAAAGTTGTTTGATTTTATAAAACATACACCCTTGTGTAAATTAGCTGAAACTGCTTTAGTTTCCTTTCTTTCACCATGCAGTCAATTTTAGACCCACTGAAGTGGCAGGGTGTAATCGATTTCTATTTTTTCCTCATATTATGTCATTTGCAGTGGTGTGCAGGAATATGAATCTATTTTCAGGATGTATGATGAAATTTGTTTGGCCTTGAAAAATATTGCGTCATCCGTGATTGCATCAGGCCTTTATCACGCCCGGTCACTGTCTCGACTGTCGAATAGTTTTCCTACAGCCATTGTCTGCTATGAAACCATACTCCAAGAACTCGTCGTACACTGGTAAGCCTTACACACACACACACACAATATATATATATATATATATATATATATATATATATATTATTATTATTATTATTATTATTATTATTATTATTATTATTATTATTAAATTAGAAAAGAAAACTTTCAATACTAATCGAAAATCAACTCATATTTTCGTTTTTTCTGAATCAATCATCGGGTCTCTTGACAAGAAAGATTGCATTGAAGACATAAAATTATATTATATATATATATATATATATATATATATATATATATATATATATATCGAAAGAGGTAATTTAAGCAACATCGCTAGTCAGTTTAACTATTTTGACCTGGATGAACAAAATCACAGTTAATTTCGAAGAGCAAAATTTTATTCATAAAAATTGAACAGACAATTGATGATTTAATCTTGTCGAGTTCAATTCTTGTTGCCTAAATATCAATGCCTTATATATACGCTCTCACCCACTGATTGAGCACTCTAGAAGAATGATAGACTTTGAAAAAACAGTAGCTATTTTAGCATCTACGCATCATTCATTCAGGAATGAACTAGAATACTCTCACTATTGGCGTATGAATATCACACACTAAAAGTCCGTCTCCTTCTACCGAGTGCCCATAGCTCAGAGGTAGCATCGCCGACTGACGCCAATCCGGTCGGGTTTCAATCCTGGGTAAAAAGTAATCGGATGTCTAACCGTACTGATGAGCTGTGTTACAGCGAAACAGATCTGTCTGCAGATTACTATATATATATATTACACGTAACAAGTATCTGACTAATTAAACAAATCTCAATCAGCAATCTGGATTTTTGAAAGATTTTTTAAGTCTTTAAAAAGATTTCAAATCATTCGTCTTTAATGAATTTCTGAAGAAGCTTGTTAAAGTGAAACATGTTAGGTTAAAAACACTTTTTTCCTACATATTCTTGACTTATTCTAATCATCTTGTCGGATTTGGATCCATATATTCAACTAATATATATATATATATATATATATATATAATTATTATTATTATTATTATTATTATTATTAAATTAGAAAAGAAAACATTTGATATTAACCAAAAGTCTTTCGAAATTCTCTGAATCAATTATTGGGATTCGTGACAAGAATGATTACATTGAAGACATAAAATTATATATATATATATATATATATATAGATAGATAGATAGATAGATAGATAGATAGATAGATAAAATTCCTTGCTGCTTTATATATATATATATATATATATATATATATATATATATATATATATATATATACAGACATGACAGAATTGAATATACACCAAGATAAATTTTATTACTAATTTTTTTAATAACCAAGATAAATTGACATATATTATTTGATTAAAATTGTAGATAACAATACTTGAACATACCACGAACCAAAGGAGCATCAGACCTATTCAAATTTCAGAGAGCACGTATTGTGGGCCAACATGAAGTTAATCTTAGTCAAAGAAAAATATCTGAAAATCTTTCAATACCCATTTCTACTGTTAATAGAGTGATCGTACAATTCAGCAGAGAGGTTGAGACAAAATGGGATCAATAAAGTTTCATGGCCAAATCAGTCCCCGGATATTAACCCTATTGAACATCTTTGGGGAATATTAGATCGAAAACTCCGCAAAAAGAACAGGAAGCCATCTTCTAAGTCCAAACTTTTAGGATTATTGCATGAAGCATTGCAAGAAATCCCTGAAGATGATATTCGTGAACTCATTGTTAGCATGCCTAGAAGGGTCCTTGCATTAAAAAAAGTAAAGGGGATGTCAACCAAGTATTATTTATTAAATTTATGACCATTTATAATTACTAATTTGTATAAATTACTTGTTTAATAAACGGTTTCTGTGAGCGTCTATTCAATTCTGTCATGTCTGTATATATATATATATATATATATATATATATATATATATATATATGGGGGGTGTAACGGCAAGTAAGATTTTATAAATATTTTATTTAATTTTTCCAGTATTCTTTCATGTTTACTTTTTGCCGAAAGTAAAGAATGTAAAAATATTTCATATTTATAAAAATTTACCGAGCGCTTTCAGCCACTTCATTTGCCATTTTCAAGGGTGTTATATTTCCGATTTTATTATTTTTTCCTCATATTTTGACTGTATCGCAATTTATTTTATGTTGTTAAAAAGAAGCTTTCATTAAAATCTCTATCACATGACGCACGCGACCGGAAATCGCGTGAGCATTATTGTATTTAAAAAAAAAAAACTTTCAATATTCCATTTCCACTATTAAATAACGTAAAGTTGTTGATAAGGGAGAATTGTTTTTTATATATAGTGCCTCTCTTATAGCGAGATGCTTTTGGTATTGGGATTTAAATAGCATTCTTTTATATTCGACCAGAATTTTCCTGAAGATTTCTTTTAAATTATGGGTAAATAAATATTTTCTTATTACACTTTAGTCGAATAGGTGGCATTTACATTGCTGAAAGCGCTCGGAAATTTAATGATTATGGAACGTTTTTACGTTCCTTTTCTACAACAAGAAAAAAAAACGAATACTGCAAAGATTAATACGAAACTTAACAAAACGTTCACCTGATATAGCAAAATCCATATATATATATATATATATATGTATGTATGTGTGTGTGTAAAGATATACTCAATTATAACCTGAGATTAAGGACAGAATGGTTAAATAAAATAAAGACATGAGGAAAACTGTATTTTAAATCGCCTACGCGTTTCGTCCTGTGATGGACTTTATCAAGGCAAAAAGACGAAATGAGCTTTATTCTAAATTACGTATCTATAAACAAAACAGTGTTGGCAACCACAAAGACGCTGACAAATCATTTCAAAAGATCAACAGAATATTTTAATTTTTAGAATTTTTTCATGTGTAGTGCAAAGTCACGAGATATTAAAATGAAGAAATTCTAAAACAGACTAACACACGAAATAAACAGTTTTCAAAGAAAACGGTCAAATTCTCTTCATTTATATATATATATATATATATATATATATATATATATATATATATATATATATAGCAATTATCGATTTGAGTTCAGCATATACATTTGCACAGAAACAGGGATGTTTTGGAAAGATTTGAAGGGATAAAGGCTTTGGGGTCCTAAAACGAAAACGAAAATTTACCAATGTTTCTAGGTACTTGTTATTTGAGCAATAAAACTCAAGTAAAAATAAAACTTACTGAAGTGAACGCTGCGAAGATCATGAAAAGTGCCAAATTGCTCGATGTATCCATGGTGTTTTATCGTAGGACTGAAATCTAAAAGGAAACAAATGCAGAAAACGGGTGGACGGCTGTCCACCAGAATCCTTAACCGTCTCTCGCTGCTTCCTTCAACGTCTGAAAAGACACGTTGTCTGTTATGTGTACACTGAAGCTAACGGTAACAGATAAACTGGTGACTATGATTGGGGAAGAGAACAAATAAAAGCGAACTTGTGGGAAAGTCCATATTTAAAGACGAACAAGAATAGAAAGCGGTCACTCTTTTCTTTATTTGTGAATGGGGTCGTGTGTGAGCGTTAAAGTTTGCACAACAGCGAACCTCGAGAAAAACCTTCGACCAATGGCAGTTTGCCTTACAGTTTCATCAGAAAATATTAACCAATCATGCGTGCCATATCTCCATGACTTGGTATAGGCAATGTCCAGTCATTTCTTGCACCGTGTGTCATCGATCTCTCCCATCTACCCGTTTTCCAACTCGTACCATGAGCGTCTTGCCGTTTTTTTATTTTTGCTTGTTTTATTTTTTATTTTTTTTCTTAAGGATGATCAAAGTGGTTCCTACAAAATGGGTGTGTTGCAGGAATTAACGGAATATGTGCGTAGGGGTTCATATTTCTTGAGTAAATAATTGATAAATGTCTGTATCAGATAAAAAGAAAATAGCGATGTAGAAAAAATATTTTATTTTGTATGTTTGTCGAAAAGATTAAATAAATATGAAGCATTTGAATCTTTTCAAAAACATCGCCAACTGCGGTTTAATAGCGCAAAATATGCTGTGAAATCGATTGTCCATCATTGAACAAACTGGTACAAGCTTAAATACGAATAGAAATCGAATACGTAGTTGGCTAAAAAAATAATAATTGAATAAAATGGGTAGGACTTCAGATTTCCCAAAGAAAATACAAAAATTAAAAATACTTGAATAATTTAATGACTTTAATTGTTTTCTTGCTTACACAAGTTTAATTCTTTGTGTAAATCATTAAATAATAAATAAAGAGTGTTATTGCAAATAATTGAAGGAAAAAGTCCGTCTTGAATGATGTTCAGGGGTTGGAAAGGGAGATTAAAGGAATAAGATCATACACTGATGACATTGAAATCAAAGAGCTACATTCATATCTACAGAGGCTAGAACATAGGTTCCCAACCTTTTTGCTGCGATTATCCATTACCCCAACGAACAAATACCCGTAATATAGAAAAAGAGTAATTATATTTTCATACATCAAAAGCAGACGAAGTTAATGGAAATTATTCAATACAATCGTACCAATCTATAATAATCAGAGGTATAGTAGCCATGATTCTTGATGTGAGTGTTGAATTTGTATTGCCTGTGCCAGTGCCAGTTTATTTATTCTTGGCTTTGTGACTGAAAGGGCGATTCGGTCGTCGTTTGCCACGTTGAGTCTGCTACGTTTCTTGGTCTTCATTCCAAGGACACAGTGTGAAATTATAAGCCGATTGCCTCTTCCCAAACCAATCATCCATTACCCCCAAAATATGGGCTCATTACCTCGAGGTAGAGAACCATGGAGCTAGAAGAACGGGTCGCATTTCATTGTCTTTCTTTTCTTTTTTTTTTTTTTTTTCATTTCACCCCAAGCAAGGCGGTACCGTGAAGATAAAAACGAACCAGGGGAGAGGAAGAGAAAGTGTAAGAAAAGAAGTATATGAACACAGAAGTAAGGACAGTCACGAAGATAGAGAATAACGAAAAAAACATGATACACGGGGTGATGTGGAAAGGACTGGAACTAAGTGAATAAGAGATGGAAATTGACTTTGCATTTAAATTCTTGGAGGTTGTAGCCCTCAGGAAAGTAAGTATATGGAAGGGAGTTCCACAGGCGGGAAGCGCAAGAAAGGAAGCTGATAGATTAGAATTCTCGCCTTGATGCCAGTCTTGTTGCCCGAGTAAATTCTTGTGGATGGGGCACCAGTAACCTAAGTTCTTTGGAGCAGAAGCCATTAAATAAAGAGTTCGCGATGTACTGTAAAGATCACCAAATTGTAAAGATCTACATTTACAAGTATGTACGTACAATCATTCGTAAATTTAAATTACCTTTTTATATATTATATTAAAAAGTAAAATTTATTCGTTTCTAAGCTTAAAATATATTCTTGTTTGCCATATATTATTAAAAATGCATTTATAAATAAAATACAGTTCTGTGAATGGTTGTTTGTGATTTAGTGCAGTGTCAATTAAATTCAGAACCATGTAAGTTCGTCTTAAGTTCTTTTTCGACTTGAGTCGTCTCTTCTGGAACGGATTAAGGATGCAAGGTGAGGTATATATATATATATATATATATATATATATATATATATTCCATTTGTAAACGAGTTATTACGCGACCTTGGTTTCTACCATGAGTGGTGTCTTCAGGCGATTTTCAATAACTGATTTTACCGTTTGCCGTTTTTTTTTAAACGCTCACGTAACGGTGTTTTTGTTTTTTTTTTAACGCTTACGTGACAGGGAATTTTTGAACGCGTAATTTTTGAAAAATTACAAGGAATTATGACGTTTTCATCCATGGTTGTATAAGTTCTATAAATAATTGTATTGAACATTTTTGAATACAATTATGCACTGGTCTAATCTTATTATGACCAGAAACTAAGTAATCAATCAATCAATCAATCAATCAATCAATCAATCAATATATATATATATATATACAGTACTGTGCAAAAGTATTAGGACAAGAACTGTTTTATCTTTTATGAGGCATATTGCCAGAAAATGAACAATTTACTTGAAGTAATTTTATTTGATTTAATCAACAAATGCTTTAAGAAGAAAAAATACTTATTATAAAATAAATTTAATATTTAGTATAATAGCCTTTTGCTTTGATCATAGCCTTCATTCTGTCAGCCATTGACATCACAAGCTTCTTCAATGTATCTAATGGTATCTCCTGCCAAGCAGCTTGTATTTTTTCCCAAAATGTGTCTTTCGAAATAACATTAGACTTATCAATTCGAGAGGGGGGGAATAAGAAAAAAGTCAGTCATATCCAAAGATAATAGAATAATGAGTTTCAAAATAACTTGTTTTATAGAAAATAGGAAAATTAATTATAACTTATTTTTAATACATTTTTTTTACACCCAGTTTGAAATAATCAATATTTATTAGCAATTTACTTGGCTTTTCACCCTGTATTTGAATTTTAGTGAGGTTTTTAGGAAAATCACCCCCTGTCCTAATACTTTTGCACACTACCGGTAGTGTGCAGAAGTGTTAGGACAGGGGTGGTTTGAAACTTTATTTTGATGCCTCATAAAAGATAAAATAGTTCTTGTCCTAATACTTTTGCACAGTACTGTATATATACTAGGTGCGATTGGTAAATTGTCGCAATTATTTTGATGCCTCATAAAAGATAAAATAGTGCTTGTCCTAATACTTTTGCACAGTACTGTATATATACTAGGTGCGATTGGTAAATTGTCGCAATTATTTTGATGCCTCATACAAGATAAAACAGTTCTTGTCCTAAAACTTTTGCACAGTACTGTATATATACTAGGTGCGATTGGTAAATTGTCGCAATTATGTTGATGCCTCATAAAAGATAAAATAGTTCTTGTCCTAAGACTTTTGCACAGTACTGTATATATACTAGGTGCGATTGGTAAATTGTCGCAGTTATTTTGATGCCTCATAAAAGATAAAATAGTTCTTGTCCTAATACTTTTGCACAGTACTGTATATATATCGGGTGGTCTAAAAGTAGGTTGACAGTAAGTAGTGAAGGTTTGTGTATCGTTTATATCATTACTTACAATTATTATTTACAAGTAAATTTAAGTTGCAATTGAGTGTCTAACCGTGGAATCAGACTTGGCGAGGGAACCTTACAGATCAATAGAGCTGCAAAGAATACAATACCCATTGGATTTCGCACGTTTATTATCTTGTGTTATGAAAAGCCAAGGAAAGAATAAATTGATAACAAAATATTCTAGGTCCTTAATTCTCTTACGCGCAAATATCCTTGGGAAAGGTATTAATCCGACTCTTCCTCCTCCAGCTATAGGTTAAATAACAGGACAGTTTAGGTTCTACAGCCTTCGTTGACAAACAGTTTACCACTGAACGTAATGGCAACCTACCGGGGGAAGATCTTCTGTCCAGTCAGTCATGTCTCTTTCGAGACATGATCGCCTAAGCACGTATCACCTACGACACTTAATCGATTATGTGGTTGCTACATGTACGATCAAGTCGGCAACAGAATCTTCTTTCGGCAATCAGGGAATATAAACGCTTAAAGTCATGATAGAACTCAGCATCACAAACTTTCAAATATTAATGGCAAATGTTAATAAATTTTAAAACCGCATTTCAGCAACAATCATTTCCATTGAAGTCCGCGATTACACTTTTTAAAGGGTAGATCTTAACGAGATTGTATTTACTAGCCATCCCACGCAAGGCCAGATGTGACACATGGTCATTTTATAGTGGGTATTCCCGGCCATATAGCCGGGCCAAAAAATCTCTGTCTATTTTTACCGAGTCGTGGTTCCACCCTTCGGCGGAACCACGACTGGGTTTGTGCTCTCTGCTCGGAAGCAGAGAGCGCTCTCTACCCGAAGGCAGAGAGCTTACAGTGAGAAATGCCGTCACAGCGAGAAAATTCTCTGTGACGATCACTAGACCTTAACGAGATTCTATGAGTAAACAAGACAAATCCAATATTTATTTATATTTCTGAGATGAGTGCATTGTAATTGTTTACACAGTGACTTGACCCAAAGATTTCAGAGTTCAATACATGGCTACAGCAGATGTAAAAAAAAAACTTAGAAAGTTAAGTTAAAGAGATATAACTGACACAGAGACATCTAGAAGAGGCATGATTGATGGAACTAGAACAATCTAACACGGTAACCGAAATAATGGGTTGAGTTCGAAATTACAATCACCTGAAGAAGGTCGAAGCGTACAATGGTCGAAAAGTCGTGAAAGACAGGAACAACAGTCCGAACAATTGAAATCATGTAAATAAGATAAATCTATTATTTCTAGTCGGACTAATGTTTTCAAATATGTTGTTACTGTTACAACGTTTCGGCGGTTATATCTGCAGGCCTTCTTCATATAAGTTACAAAGAAAATACTAATGTAAAACATATGCACGACGATATGAAACTCGTTTTCGAAGTTATTTATTGATTGATTTTGTGTTCGTGTAATTAATTCCGTGAAACAGGTTACCCAAAATGATGGACATCATAGCTGTCTCCTAATATATACTCTTTCTTTATGTTGTAATGGAAGAACCTGTCTCCCCCACTAGCAATGGACTGTCACCCATTATAAATACAACACGCAGTAGGTTACGAGCGAGCTGATGACCGGAAGACAACAAGGAACTGACGGAAGTACTCTATGCTCCATTTTGGTACATAGTGACTATTGTGTGGACTCTTAATATTTGTACCTTTAGTACAATAAACCTTATTGTTGATTTAATCGTGTGTTCCTTAGTCTTTACCACTCGGACTAACCACTCATTTGTTTGCATCGTATTTTTTACGACACAACACTTTAATATATCACAAATATTTTTAACCAGTATAAAGTTGAATGAAAATTTGGCAACTTCATAAAATTATTGTTTTCAAAAGGAATTTTACTTTCTGATTTAATTTCTGAGATGGCATGTTTGTTGTGGAGCGTTACCCACTTGACTATGGACTCTTCCTACCAGTATATTAACTGAGAGTTAATCACTCTCGTGGCTTCAGTTCAGCTCAGCAGAGTCTGTCTGTCTGTCAGTCACTAGTAAGCCAAGCTTATATTTACTCTTTTCTCTTGTATCTTTTTTTTTAATCATATTACCCCGAGCAAGGCGGTAAGGCCACTGGTGCGCAGGGGGCTATGTAAGAGTGAATAGATTGGAAAAGAGAAAGCCGGAAACCACATCCTAAACAGGGAACAAGCGATGAGCCTCTACACCTGTGGAGTGTGAACCGGGCGATATCTACTCCAATTGAAAAAAAAATAAACAAAAAAGAAAAGTGAAAAGATTGGAAAAGAGAAAACCGGAAAACATATCCTAAACAGTGAACAAGGGATGAGCCTCTACACCTGTTCAATAGACGTGGGTGGAGTGTGAACCGGGCGATAGTTCAGTCTATCTACTCCAATTGAAAAAAATTAAAAAAAAGAAAGTGTAAAGATTGGAAAAGCTATTTTTGACTATATATGTTGTTTACCTTACCACCGTGTTTTGAGTTCCATCAACGGTCCACACCAATGTTAAGATTATTCACATTCGAACAAGTGTCTGTATCTTTGTTGTTATTACCACAATGTTTTGGTCGTTATGTTCTCCGACCTTCTTCAGGTGTCAATGTGAGTAACGTTTAAGTAATTTCAAATTGAACATCATATAATAATGCCTGTTAGTTCTTTAGTTAGTTATTTAGTTACTTATTTAGTTACTGAGTTCCTCCGTCCGTTGCGCCACTGAAGAAAGATAACACACTTAATCTCTACCCGAGCTTTTCCTTCCCCTCTATCCTTTTATAAACGCTACTCTCCTCAGTCTTTCTCTCACCTTTGCCAAACGGAAGGTTAGTAAAGACTTAGAGAGTATGAGGAAGGAGCCTATAGCATTACCGTAGCAGTAGCAGCTTAACCTGGTGGTTGTAGCAGGAATTGTGTGTGTATATGTGTGTGTACTGTATAATATAGTAAAAATAGGTAGGTTTGTTGTCGTATCCCGCGACCTAATAACGAAATTTCTGGCCTCGACACCCTTGGTCATTACTCAGTTGGTCTTTTCTGATTACAATGCACAAAGGAGCCTGGTCTTGGAATGTCTCGTCTTTTTCCTTTCTAGTAATACACAGTTATTTATAGCCCTTTTATCACAGTCTCTCTACAATTATTAGGCCAGTAAATTCACTAAACGTAGCTTTTATTCTCTAGGCTATTGTCACGAGATATTTTTTTAAATTTAAATTGTCCAAAGTGTTTGCTTGCTATGAATTTAGTAGTGAACCTTTTTTATCTTTTTTTTTTAATCATATCACCCCGAGCAAGGCGGTAACGCCACTGAAGCGCAGGGGGCTACGTAAGAGTGAAAAGATTGGAAAAGAGAAAGCCGGAAACCACATCCTAAACAGGGAACAAGGGATGAGCCTCTTCACCTGTTCAATAGACGTGGGTGGAATGATTAAAAATAAAATTAAAACCTGGACATTTAAGAATAAATGTTGTGGATTCCGGGTGAGAAACCACACAAAATAATGAACAACAAACCAGGTAATTGAGATAGAAAAATAAGTTATATTAAACGTAAAGATACAAACTTGAACGCAGGTTAGTAATCCAGGAATACGATTCGTAAGGAATATATATATATATATATATATATATATATATATATATATATAAGTCTTTGAAGTGAAGCCGTGCTGGAATTAGTATGTCCACATCGTAACTGATGAGTGCTGTGTAATACTATTCTGGCCGAGTAGAGCTTGGAGCTACTATGACTACTGACACGGTATTCTCTGTGAAACGTCGGTATCGCTCGGTAACTTACGGATCAGATCACTGTTCTCATCTATGGCAGGTGTATATGCATACTCAAGTCGAATCCATTATCATAGAAAAAGGGGAGATCCCACAATAAATAATGCTCGAATCCAACATGGAGTTTTGAAATAAAAAGCTTTAGACATCTAAAATCAAAATCCAAACTGTCTATAGCAATTATATTAGTTTTTCATAAACATTATGATATTTTATTTAAGAACTTGAAATATCGTTTAAGTTCCAAACTAACCATTTCAAAACGACTGAAAAACAGAATTATGCAAATATGTTTCTACTCTCAAAATTTAATTCAGGTTGACCATCATAAATCCAGCATAGATGAAATTTTAATATGCCGGATAATTGGTTTGTTGGATTACTGATGGTTGGTGATTAGTGTTAGAGAGAGACTGCTGAGATTTCGAGAACAGATAATGTGTATCCAAGCCGCATGCACCCTAGGTCGGTTGAGCCAGCTTTCTTCCCAACGGAGAAAGTTTCTTTGGGATTTGTTTAAGGGTAGGGTCCCAAGCCCTATCCTGTTATTTAACCCATAACTGGAGGGGAGGGACGGATTAATACCTTTCCCAAGTGTACGAGCGCGTAAGTGAATGCAGGGCATTCAAAATCGGTTCACCGATTTCTCTTTTCGATTCGACATCCACTGCACCACAACGCACCTCCGTCAATAAACGCTTACAGCACCTGGTATTCCCAAGTGGTCACCCATCTCAGTACTGACCAGGCTCAACGTTGCTTAACTTCGATGATCGAACGAGAACCCGTGTATTCGACGTGATATTACCGTAAGCTGCCGATAATAAGGAAATAGTGTTTTGAGAATATAAAACTCAGAGGCAGGACATTTAAAGGCAGAGGAGTCCCACGAGAGCAATGATTATTCTATTTGACGTAACTGTTTAAACGGATTGTAGAACAAGGATTTGAAAAGATAACGAAAAGTTAAACCGTGCTAAGAACTGCAAAAGAAAGGAAGTTGTGAAGAGCTATGATTGTTCATGTCTTGGAATAACATGACACATAGAAAAAGGCGCTTCAAACTACGGGAAGCAATTGTTCTGCTTATTGGGGGCAAAAACTGGGGGTTAAGCATCAGTAAGTTATATGAAAACTGCACAAAAGACAGTTGCTTAAATATTTTCAAAAGCAAATAATGACGGTGAGAGTTAATCGATGAAAGAAGTCAGGTTTTTATTTAATTTACTTAAATTTGTTGTACATTTTTGTGCAACTGGTTCTTCAAGTGATGTTTTTCTTGTTTAACCCACGTTCTTCCTTTATTGCTTATTTATTAGGTTGAAAAGGAAGTCCCGTCATATTTTTAACATTGCCATTTTTCAGGTACGTTTTTAGTTCTGACTAGCAGTATAGCCCGGCGTTGCTCGGGTGCAATGAAAGCTTTAAAACTAATCCATGGTCCTGGAGCTCAGACTCTTTCGACGTAGGCACGAAAGACTAAAAAGCAATAGTTGTTTCCAGTTAAAGCGAAACCTTAGACTGAAAGAAAAATGAATGGATGTAAGTCAAATTTTGATTTCCTGGTATCGATATCAAATAAGTTTTTTTCGTCGTAAACTGAATTTTGAAGGCCAAATAAGTCCTCTGAGTAAATGGTATCATGGCTGAAACTAAGAACTACAATTATACCTATTTAGAGCCAAACCCGAAGCAAAAACTAAAATAAAAGGGCTGAAGAAAATACAGGCATGCAGGTAGATAAACAGACACACACGCACAAACATCTTGCCTTTTATATATATATATATATATATATATATATATATATATATATTATCGATTTTCTGCACTATTGTAAGAACTGCAACCTTGAAACTTCTGAATATTGTTTCTTATGTCTTTGTCTATGAGTGTATCAAATTTGATTAAAATCCGACCACTCCTTCTATAACCCGATTTTTTCGATTATCAATTTTCGATATTTATCGGGAGTACCTCGACACAAAACCTAGCTAAGAACACTCGCATACGAGTAAATTTTCAAGAAAATCGGTTCAGCCGTTTCGGAGTCTATAGGTAGCGGACACACACACACACACACACACACACACACACACACACACACACAAAGTTCCATTTATAAATAAGTTTAGATAGATAAATTAACCATTTCCTTTTTCATTCTAATGTTTTTCTTTCTTTCCTTGCAAACTATTTACTATTATGATGGGTCAATTTTGCGTAAATTTTACCACTTTATAATAATTTTAGATCAGAATCATATCAAACAATGTATGGATTAAAAAAAAGACTGTTTAATAACAGAAGCGATAAGAAATATTTGTTTTGTGTGAAAATTTAAGTGTTCAGTTTTTATTTGAGGTGGTTCCAATAGTGTTCATCCTGTACAAAGCCTGAAGGGCAGGGGGCTTGCGAAGTCAAGGGCTACAGAGTAAAATGCACAGCTTATGCGTATAACTGTGGAAGATAAGGGTTTGCTTTTAACAGGTTAAGATTGTCGTGGTCGGGGAAGCAACCGTTTGGAAATTGATTCCACAAAACGGTGGAAAGAAGTTACTTTAGTTAAACTTACATCTCACTGTGGGAATCTGAAAGAAATGAGAGTGGTCCGCTACATTGTGCGTGGTATGGCGGGATTTAGCTGTGAAATGATGGAACTTAGGAGTGCAGTTCGCCTTAACACTTTCCATGGAAATAGCGTTAAAGCAGCAAGAGGGTGGCGACCTTTCCTCTTTGTATTATTTTACGGCATGTGTTTTTAGATTAGTTGGTGAAATTTTTATCCTAAATTACTTTTAACCATTTGGTTGAAAGTGGGTGTATACCAAGTAATTTTTCTACCACGATTTTTTTTTTTACTATTCATTCTTTTAATGTTAATATTATATTTAATAGAGGAGCATTTATTGCCACTTTCTTTCAAAGCCTTATTATAAAACTTTCGATGTTCGTAGAATATTTTTTTGCTCATGAAATACTGATTCTTTTTTCAATGGATAGGAGTATTTGTTTTTAACTATAGAAGGGGCATGATTTGATTTAGGATAGATATAGCTGATTATGAAAAATAAAGTACAATATATTTTTCTTTTTAATCCACTTAATAACCAAAGACGTTTGCGGTTTCTCAATTTTATTTAAAATATACATTTTTTCTTTCGTTGGAACTACTTTAACATCTCCATTCTATGGACATCATTAAAACTTACTTACAAAAATGGTGGGGAAAGATGAAGCTCGTCTAAAAATAAATTTTAATCAAATTAATTAAAATGTAAGGTGGGTGTAAACACAACTCCATAAGAGTGATAAAAGGGAAAAAGGTAACACTCACAAGCCCTCCAGTATTTGCAAGGAGCGAATAAATTGCTCTTTCTACCTGCACACACTCGGTTGCTGGATTTTAAGACGAGCTCCACCTTTCCCCCAATTTTTCTAAGTATGTTTTAGTGTTCTCCTTTGTCCTATTATTAAGAATTTATAATAAAGCCAGCGTAAGCCTTTGAAATGTATTGGCCGAAAGGTTCCTCGGGTCAGGTTATTATTATAATGACGTCTATTTTGTTTAAAGTAATATATATATATATATATATATATATATATATATATATATAATGTTGAGTTTTGACAATGCTTGGCGCCAAGATTATTCTTTTCTCAGTAGTTTTATTTATAAAAGTTATTTTGGCAAGCAAGATTTACTATGATAAAGTGCTTGACATTGAGGTGGAGATAGAGCGTTAATAGTTTTAGTGCAACGAACTCCACTAAAACTATATATATATATATATATGATGCAATTAATATGCATACACCTAGGTCCCCCCCCCCACCGGCAGTAATATGATTGGCTGGTGTTAGCCATAAATACAGAATAAGACTACGCCTATCGGAACGCCTATAGACTAAGCCTATTGCATAAGCCTACGCCTAAGCATACTGCATACGACTACGACGAGTACTAGTCCATTACGGCAACTTGCTAGATTGTCCTATCCGTTTACATTGACAAAGCCACTTAGCTGCTTCGAATAATATATATATATATCCCTTTTCGGGACATATACACACAGACTACCGGCAATAATTAGGCCACCCAAGTTTTTTAAAAGACATTATGTGTTTCATACTATTTTTAAGTGGATAATTGTAAATGAAAACAGAATGATTCTTTTGTTATAATTACTTTGCAAGATTTTGCAAGGCAATGAAGCAAAGATGAACTCGTCCGAATCACCCTAAACTTTTTTCATTCTTTCATTGAGGAAACTGCAATATTGGTAATTATTAAATAGTTATAAATTAACTTGATGCACATATTATTGTGCAAAAGAACCCATTCTATTTTCATTTACAATTATTCACTTGGTAATAAATATTAAAAAATAGGATGAAATACATTTTTTAAGACACTGGGTTGGTCTAATAATTATGGCCGGTAGTCTATATATATATATATATATATATATATATATATATATATATTGATTGTTTAATACTTCGTTTTTGGTCCTAATAAGGTTAGACCAGTACACATTTGTATTATTATATTGCAGAACTTTTGAATATTTTTCATTTTTAAACGAGTTATTTCGCTATCTTTGTTTCTACCATGAGTGATGTCTTTAGGCAATTTTTAATAACTGATTTTACCTTTTACCGTTTTTCTTATTAGGAACGCTCTTGTAACAGTGTTTTATTTGAACGTTCACGTGGCAGGGAATTTATAAACGCGCATTGTTTAAATTCAAACGAATTGTGACGTTTTCATCCATGGTTGTATGAACCTAAGAGGTATTTCTTAGCGTGGATGCATTTTGTTATAATTTCTGTTTTTTCATTTAACAGTTCGTCTTTATTTGGGTATGTCATAATTTCTAATTTTTCTTCTTGACTCATAAATTATGACAAAAAGCATCCACGCTAAGAAACTAATACGGCTGGATTTTAGGATATTGTCTATGTACCCAGATATAAGTTCTGTGAGGGTACCAATGCCTGATATTATGGGTCTGCCAGGTGGTGTGATTTTAAGAGCTTTTGAAATTTTATAGATCTCTTCATTATTTGATTGTTTAGTATGATGTGGGTTGGATGAAGAGTTGTTAGGGTGTTTTTCTGAAATGATTTTGGGGAGTTTATGTAGTTTTGGGATAGTGTAGAATGTTGCTGTTTTGGGGTTCTCAGGAATAAGAGCTTTTATTTTATTCTTTATGGTGTGATTCAGGTTCTGAATGAGAAGTGATAATTCTGTTTTGTAAGTGCTAGTCGGATCTAGAGGTAAGGGTACATAGAACTTGTTATTTTGAAGTTGTAATTCTGCTTCTTTAATATAGTTGTTGGTGTCTAAGATGGTTACAGCTCCGCCCTTATCGGCTGGTACGATAATTATGTTTCGGTTGTTTTTAAGTGTATAGATGGCTTGGTGTTCTACTTTGGATAGGTTGTGTTTTTTTGTTTGGTGTCCTTTGTTTTTTAAGAAGTTATCCATGTGTTGTCTGGTTTTGTTGGCATATTGATCCAAGTGTTGGTTGCGTCCGCTTGGTGGAGTCCATAGGGTATTATGTTTCGTAAGAGGAAGTTTGGAGCATGATTGGTTAGCGCTGTTGTCAGTAGAAGTAGATTTGTTGTCTGAGAAATATTCTTTTAGTCTCAGTCTACGAAGGTATTTTTCCATATCGTAGCAAATGTTTAGAGGGTTTAGTGGCTGTGAGGGGCAGAATGATAATCCTTTATTTAATAAAGAGGTTTCTCCTTGGGTGAGAGTATATTTAGATAGGTTTGCGATGTGATTATCAGCAGAGGTGTTATAAGTGTAGCGTACATCGCGAGATATGCGTGGAAGCTGTTGTATTAAGTAGTTATTCAGGTGAGGTATGTGTTGTAAAATGGGGTCCTCAGCAATTAGTTTATTAAGTTTTTGGTTTTTCAAAATATACACTGTCAGCTTTTTTGGTACAGGAAATTGAGTGTTTTTTTTTTTTACTTGAAAGTATTGAAAAGGAGAAAGTGTTAGATAGAGAGAATAACTGATTTTTTTAGATAAGTTCATGTAAAAGGATTTCTTAATGTAAGCAGAGTTGTGCGCAAGGTTTCTTAATTGCATGGAGGTTCTGTTGTATATATATTGAGCTCAATATATATACAACATATATACAACAGAATATATATACAACATATATACAACATAAATATCCACATAAATCGTAACACACTTCTTACTGACACGAAAAGTAAAAACAACAACCGAATTCCCATGTTTTTTAACCACAATCAATATTCCCACACACTTATCAAAAATTTAAAAAATAATTACAAGAACCTCCAATATTCCTCAATAGCAGTTCATTTCAATCAACCGGGTCACACTTTAGAAAATTGCAAATGTTTACTAATAGACTCCGATTTTAGTTCTACACACACACGCAGAAAGAAAGAAAAATACTGGATTTTAAAATTAAATACACACAAGCTAGGGTTAAATAGGGACTTAGGTGTTTTGAATCTTTACAAATATTTCAATAGCTAAACATTTTTTAGATACAATCAAAAAAATTTTCTCTAAAACAAAATTTATAAGTATTATTAAAGATAGATTTACGTTTACAAATATTTAAAAAAAAAAAAAATATATATATATATATATATATATATATATATATATATATACTACGGATAATACTCTATATAATTTCGTGTATTATATTATACATACTATCGAATTGCGCCCGTAGTTATGAGCTAAGAAAGTCGTTTTCATAATAAGATACAATTTCTATAACCCCATCGCTATTTGAGAGAAATTATACCATAGCTTGTCACTGCCCTCGCCAAAGACAAATTCGATTTCGGTTGGCGGATTTACATTCTCAGATCAGAGAAAATCGCGCAGGAAAATCACTTGAAGGGCAGAATATTATACAAACAGCAATGAAAAAATCTGTACGGGATAAGAACTTTTCCTTATTTCTGTAATGTTCTCATCTTTGTGTAGTTATTATCACAACCTTTCAACCGTTGTGTCGTCAGGTGGTGACGATCTGGATAAAACATAAGATTAGGATTGTTCTTCGAAGACAACAGACCTGTGAATTAAGGATCCTAATCACCAACAACTAGAGTATAGGATTTGTTTCGAAATTATCTAAAGGTTGAGTGGGTCGACAGACATCAGAAGGCCAGAAAGCACAACGGTTATAATCTTGTAATAATAACAACAATGATAATAATATTAATCTTTTTCTAAGTAATTCCTATTCGGTAACCATGAGCAAAAAAGTGTGATTCACCTCCCCCCCCCCACACACACACTACCGACCATAATTTTGGGGCCACTTAGATTTATTCTGTAAGAGAAAGAAATAACAAATTTTATGTCTTAGAAGAATAAATATCGATATATTTAAATGCTGCTCACATTAATTTAAACCAAAATTAACATAGAATAATTTCAAATTTAATTAAAGTTAATTCATATTTTCTTTTCATCAAAGAAACCCCCACGAACCTTTATTACTGCAGAGCTAATCCTTGGCATTCTTTCTAATAACTTATAAAAATAAGTTGGTGAAAGTGATTTCCAAGCATTTAAACAACATTTGTTCATTTTTAGGAAGTTCATTTCGAACTGTACGATGAACTTCATCCCTTATTCTCCTTCTTTAATGTTGGTTTCTTAACTGCTACACAGCCTTTAAGCCCTGCGGAATGAAGTCGCCTCTTAACAGTGGTAACAGATACTGGATGTTGCCGAATAGAATTCATTTCAATTGATAATTCCGGAGCGGTTTTTCTTCTATTTCTCTTGCTAGATATGATCAAGTGCCTATCCTCTACAATAGATCTTTTTCTGTCAATATTTAACTCAGTTTCACGAAGTCGTTGAAGGCAGTAATGTACGCCATTTTTTTGATAGGCTTAATTTTTTAGCGATAACACGTTCAGAATATCCTTCTTTCGAAAGAATTTCAACCTGAGCTCTTTTTTCAATGCTAATCTGTTTCTTCCTTGCCATTTATACCGTAGTAATATGGTTTACGAAAATAAATTATACCGTAATGCTTAAAATGAAATTTTATAAACTTTGTGAAAAATATTTGGTTGGTCCCAAACTTATGGTCCGTATTGTACATATATATGCATATATATTTATTAGAAATTTTAGTTTAGAACAGGTACAAATTATCATCTAGTGTGTCACACTACCTGATGAGACATTGTCCTTTCAACGTCGAAATAAAATGTACACATTTTAGTCGATGATAATTTGTACATGTTCTCAACTATAATTTATAATAAATATTCATAGCTCATTTTTTATATTGCGCAACATTGTAAATTAATGTTTTGAGCGTTGTTAATATTTTCTGCGTTCGTTATTCACTTGGATATATGCCAGAACACTCAAAATAAAAAAAAAACCCTGAACCTTCTTCACCTGGATATATATATATATATATATATATATATATATATATATATATATTTCCAGGTGAAGAGGATTCAAGGTTTTTGGTTATTTTGAATGTTCTGGCATTTATTTTATTATAAACAGTGCTCAATATAATGAGTATTATAGAGCTTTTTTGCCTGATGATGAGAATCTATCTCGAAACATAGAAATTTCCGTATCGCAATGTACAATTGGTGCATAACTATATAATTATGTCTCTCTCTCTCTATATATATATATATATAGAGAGAGAGAGAGAGATAGATAGAGAGAGATATATAGAGAAAGAGAGTGTGTGTATGATAGATAAATTGTCGTCTAAATTACGAAATGAAAATAATATTGTCATCTCATTTGAAAAATATATTTAGAAAAATTACACAAAAAAATATTGAAATGCAAAAGGAAATCTAAACTTATTTATAAATGGAACTGTGTGTGTGTGTGTGTGTGTGTGTGTGTGTGTGTGTGTGTGTGTGTGTGTGTGTGTGTGTGTGCGTGCGCACGCGCATCCGTTACTTATAGACTCCGAAACGGCTGAACCGATTTTTTTGAAAATTTATACAGTTGTACTATAAGCATCTGCGAGTGTTCTTAGCTAGGTTTTGTGTCGAGGTACCCCTGATAAATATCGAAAATCGATAATCGAAAAATCCGGGTTCTAGAAGGAGTGGTTCGATTTTAATCAAATTTCATACATTCATAGACAAAGACATAAGAAACGATATTCAGAAGTATCAAGGTTGCAGTTCTTACAATAGCGCAGAAAAATTGATATCGATGCCCGGAAATCAAAATTTGTCTTACATCCATTCATTTTTCTTTCTGTCTACGGTTTCGCTTTAACTGGAAACAACTATTGCTTTTTAGTCTTTCGTGCCAACGTCCAAAGAGTCTGAGCTCCAGGACCATGGATTAGTTTTAAAACTTTCATTACACCCGAGCAACGCCGGGCTATACTGCTAGTTTATTCTATAAAATCGTCATTGGTTTCAGCCATGGCCTCCAGTTGACTTCAGAATCTCCTGCGGCTCTTCTGTGCGGTCTCCTTCTTTAAGTTGGTGAATACTGTCATAACCCTTGCCTTCAGTTCATCATTGGTGTTACAAGCAGTTTTGTTGGCCTCTCGATCAACTGCACCGGACACATAAAAATGAAAGAGATTGCAGTCTGGAGAATTAGGGGGTCAGATATATGGAGTGATGTGGTCACAGAAATTGCCTGCCAGCTATGAATGATGCAGAGTCCTGTTGACATACACAGGCTATTCCAGCAGTCACCCTCTTGACCTATGGTAGCACTACCTCCTCAAGGCCTCCGTGCAGGCCTCCGTGTTGTGAATGAGACCCTGTGGAAAGATGAATGGAGGCATAATGTCGCCATCACTAGAAATCGCTCCAAACATCTTTGTAATCACCATTAGACTCAGCCACCTCCTTCCAAGTCCTGTGCAGATTGACACCCAAACACTCTGAAATGTTCGTATTGGAGCTTCTGGTGCAAATTCCATGCAGTAAAGAATGTCGATTTTAAATCTATGTCAGAGTGAAGTGCGTCATTGTGCACTTTTTCTCACAGACGGTGCCCAACTGACTCTACTATACTTTGCAGTCGACAAAATCAAAAACAAACGACACGAAATTAAAAATATAATATCGCGACATTTTAGCCATTCTACCCTGTATGTGCAGTGTGGCGCAGTGGATATCGGCCCGGAACGAGAAATCGGGGAACCGAGTTCGAATTCCAGTTGAATTCCTTGCATTCACTTACACGCAAATACCCTTGGGAAAGGTATTAATCCGTCTCTTCCCTCCAGTTATGGGTTAAATAATAGGACAGACTGGGTTCTATAGCCTTAGTCGGCAACCAGTCTACCGCAGGAAGCAATGGCAACCTACAGCGGGATAATCTTTTGCCCAGTCAGTGATGTCTCTTTCCAGACATAATCGCCCAAGCGTGTATCGCACACGGCACTTAACTGACTGACTGACCCTGGATGTAATAAGATTTTGTTTTCTCCCGTACCCTCAGATCCTCTTTTAAGCATATTTTTCATTTGGTAATTTAATTCCGATGACGAATTGTTATGGGGAAACACAGCTATTCATCAGATAATGGGCTCTCCTTCCTATATTAATAAGAGTTGACAGGAAGTTCTTGGGAAGTTCATTGGAGTTCTTTAGAGTTCAGTAGAACTGCTAGGCAGTTGCCATTAGTCGGCAGTTAGCCGAATACTAAGGGGTCAGCTTTTTGTGGAATATTACCAAGTTCCTAACATTTTGGGTGCGTTAAGTCGATTATCAACCGACACAGCACGATTATAATCTTCAGTGCGAAAAACTACTCCACAACACTTATTTACTTCTGACGGAGCCTCGGTCGAAAAGCAACTTAAATTTTATGTAATTTGATTTTAGTAGAATTTTTTATCATATGACCCCAATTTTAAGACTCATACCATATGTATATTGTACCACACCAAGTTAAAATAACTTGGTGTGGTACAATATACATATATATATATTAGTCATCCACATACAAGTCTGTTTTGCCGTATCACAGCTCATCAGTGTGGCTAGACACATCCACTTGCTTCTGGTCGGGATCGAAACTCGACCTGGTGTCAGTCGGTGTCGTTACTCCCTAAGCCATAGGCGCATGGAATCAGAGAAGGGAAATATTAACGTGTGGTATAGAAGCAGTGTATACACACACCTGTCACCGAAAGAACTCAATTCATTTCTGAAGAGTATATATATATATATATATATATATATATATATATATATAAATTATAGTTTTAAGGTATGCATTACTTATGGGGTATATATAATCAAGGATAGAGCGTATATAAGTAGAAAGGAGACAACTATAAACATATAAAGGATTTTTTTTTTTACTTTACCGTCAATATTGATTTGGGACAAAAGTCTAATAACACATCACATTTATTATAGGCATGTGATTAGACATCGATCAATCAACTGCACACCATCATTTTGTCTGTATTATAAGTTCTATTTTTTTTTTTTTTTTTGTAGTTCTTACCTCCAATTAGCACGGGTCAGGCTAGTCTCCCTGAAAGCAAAACACTTCGCCTCCTGAGCCTAACTCTCTCAGCCGACCTCAAGTGGAATGTCCACATGAAATCCATAGCTAAATCTGCTGCTAGGAAGGTCAGTTCACTGTGTAGAGCAAGAAAGCTTTTCCAGTCTGAATCCATCCTGCGCATATATAAATCTACCATCCGTCCGTGTATTGAATATTACTGTCCCATCTGGTTGGGTGCCCCTGCAATTCATCTCGGGGCCCTTGACAAAATGCATAGGAAAATCTGCAATGGGATTAGTCCTAACTCAGCACCAGTCACTTTTTCACTGATGTAATGTGGCTTCCCTCTGTCTACAAATACTTTCACGGCTTTTGCTCCGATGAGCTCAACTCTCTGGTGCCCCCGCTGCATAAATTTACTAGAACTATTAGACTAGCATCTAGGTCCCCACCCTTTTACTGTGAAACCAATAAAATATAATCGCAACTACAGCTTTTTTTTCTCGCACTTCCCGTCTGTGGAATTCCCTTCCGTATACTTGCTTCCCCGGCAGCTAGAATCTCCAAGAAATTAAATGTAAGGTAAAGAGTCATTTTCTATCTCACTGACTGGCATCCTTTCTCTCATTCTCTTTTCTCTGTCTACTCCACTCTCATCACACCAGTATTCTCATCCTTCTCTTACCCATTTTATGACTTTCCCTATAACTTGTTCTTCTTTCTCATCACTCTCCTTTTATTTACCCCCCCCCCACCGCGCATCAGTCGCAGTACTGCCTTGCTTGGGGTGAAATGATTATCAAAAAAGGTGGCGTTTCTCTTAAATTAAAAGTGTGTGTAAAAATCACTTTAACGATAAAAGTTATGTAAATATTTGTGAAAAGCGTCAATATTTGGAATTCACATTGACCTTGTGAACATACATGTCCGTGGTATGCATTCATGTATACGTGCATTAATATGAGTTCGCGCAAACATACACAGATATATACATAGATATAATTTGATTGATTCAGTCGTCATTTTTATCGGATACGCTGTTTTAAAATGGACGCCCTGTCTTGTTTTCTTTTGGTTATATAGTCATTCAATATAGGTACCTCCATTCAATTGCCAAAAAAAAAAGTAAGAAAAAGAACAGCATATCATGATGTTCTTCTTCTTTTGAGTGCCTTGTCCCTTTAGGACGTAGGCGATCATGGCCTTCCACGTTTCCCTATCCCTGGTGGCTCTGAGCACGTCTGCTCCTGTTACACCATGCAATCCTCGTTCCGTCATCCACCTGATCAGGTCCTTCAAATATGTTATCCATTGCTTTCCCCTGTCTCTTTTTCCTTCTATCTGTCCTGTTAGTATCAGATTCTCCAAGCCCTTCTTCCTCATTGCATGTCCCAGGAACTTCAGCTGTCTCTTCCTGATGCTCAGTATTAATTTTCTTTTTGTTTCCATCATTTCAAAGACCTCAAGAGCTTAAACTTAATAAAAACAAAGTTTTATCATCAAAATGTTTATGCTATTATTAAGAGGAAAGATCAAATTTTGTTGTTATTATTTTTAAAAAATTTTTAATTATTTCTAACACGTTCGAAATTTTAGTTAAAATTTAATTTTTTGTTTTCCGTCAGTGATTCATGCTGTGTTTGCGTAATGTGACTATTAAGCAAAACGTAATATTACGTCAGTCGTTTTTTGGTGTCGAAAGACACATTAGTTTGAAAATTCTTGCAAAAATTAACTAATTGTCTGATTTTAATGAAAATTTCACGACTTATTCACAGATTAATTAAATTATTTATACAATTATCATTTTTACAAAAATCTTAGCAAAAATATTTTTACATCTGCTACCCCTCACTTCAATTAATTGCATAAAACTTCTAGAAATACATTATCTATACCAATCTTTTATTTATTAGTTAAATGCAGGATTCATTGGGAAATGTAAATAATGTAATCTTGTTTTTTTAATTACGCGATCATTTTTCCGAAAATCTGCTTCGAATAGTAAAATCAAAAATGCATTAAAACTACGCTGTTTTTAATGTAGATAAAGTTTACATTGATTTCATAAATAATATAATTTTAGGATATCCTGTTCTGAAGAAAACATTTCGATAAATAATACATTTTTATAAGAATTGTTTTCATTTTTTCTTTTCTAATTAAAGTTTCAAAATTCTTTTTAAAGTTTTTCCAGTTACTCAGGTTATTAATTCATTAAAAATAGGATTTATTTACAAATCGAAAATTCATTAGCTTAATACAAATTATTTAGAATTAAGATTTTTTAAAATAATTTCCTTTTTGTTATTATGTTAAACTACACATTTTCTTTTACTATAGAAACTTATAAGAGTCTTATCATTAAATTACGAAATGCTAAACTGCTTGATGTCAACTTTTGGTCACCATACGTCCAGATTGATTGATAGGTGCTGTCATCGCCTATTTAAAAGATCAATGAATCAAATTTTATTTTAAATTTCATGCCATAAACAAGTAATATTTGTTTTAAATCAGATTATTGTAACTTTGATAATTTTCTAAAAAATAACGAGTGAGAGACATATATTTCTGCAAGAGTTTTAAAACGGAGAATGGACGTTTGTTTTCAAATATGTCGATAACTCACAAAATCGCCAAAAATTGAAAATTAAAAAAATCTCAAAATTTACATTTCTAATGAATATAACTTCTGTTTGAAATACACCTGAGCATTTTGATTATTGAAAATAGTAAATTTGATTATTTAGTTTTCAATTAAGGTAAAATTAAAGTTTCAAGAAAAAAAAATTATTTTAAAAAATTCAATTTAAAACTTGAGTGTCTAAAATTGAGTGGCGGTGCCTAATTCGATTTTCAATGTTTCTAGCGCAGTTCTAGCTGATCTTTACATTACTTTTGTTAACAATTTCCTATAATATTACAGAATGGTAGAAGTGTTTATGAATTAAGTTCATGAAAATTCTTCCAATCACCTTTTGAACATTACAGTTATAAGATGGTTATTAACTATAACGCATTACGGTGTTTGTTTATTTTTACTATTTTTGCTTTTTCTAAATATTCTATATTTACTTTATGGCTGCTAAGTTCTAATGCTTTTAATTATTTTTTTCCAGATATATTCTTATTGTTGGATTTAGTTGAAAATCGAATTTGGACGTCTTTATAGAAACTATGCAAAATAGGTGGATAATAGAATTCATTGTTAACGTAAATATGGTTATGAAGGTCTTTTGTATCCGGTTTGTAATAACCAGTATACAAATCCAAGGTCACATCAAGAAAGTTGATCACTTTGACATGCATTTACCATATATATATATATATATATATATATATATATATATATATATATGGTAATTCTTACTTAGTGACCTTACTAATTAACCCATAGCTGGAAAGAAAAGAGGTGGATTCATAAATTTCCAAGTCTGTTTGTTAGTAAGTGAGCATAGCTAACCCGACTTAAATTCGTTTTCAGCCTTCCAATTACAAACACCGGACCGTTAACCACTACGCCACCTGCGCATCTAAGCTAACAGCACTTGATATTCCCAAAAATAACTCTGACGTAACCCCTACAGTTTGACAGCATTCAACCATGCTGACTGTCTTTTACTTTTTTTTTTTTTTTTTTTGGTAGGGGGGTCTACACGTTGTTCTGGCTTAAGTAGTAAGATTTGTAACGTCTTTCTCTACAGTAAAAATGTATACCTTTTTCTTCTTCTACACTAGCTGTCAACTGATAGCAATATCAATGCCTGCCTTGTTTAATCTTTAGCCGGAGAAAGATACATGATAGCTCTCTATATAATTTCGAGCATGAGAGCGCTCTTACATGTAAAGACCTACATGCAACTCACTTATTACTTGTACAGCATGGAAATCAGCTTCTGAACAACAAATATTATAATTCATTCACAAGAAATTTAAGTATAAATTTCTATGATTTTCATTAAGATTTGTCATGATCTTACACTAGTTGTCACTCAGAGTTTTATCTTATTGACTATTTAACCTATAGGTGCTGTGGAGTACAGTTGAATGCATGTCTTTCCCAAAAGTATTTGTGCCAAAATGAACGTTTTCATTGAATCAGTTCACTGCATGCAAAAGATGAAAATGTTCATAATTCCTGGTCTTAATTAACCAAACGAGGCAATGAGCTCATACTTCCTGATCTTAATTGACCAAACGAGGTAACATGTTAATGCTTCCTGGTCTTAGTTGACCAAACGAGGCAATGAGCTCATGTTTCCTGGTCTTAGTTGACCAAACGAGGCAATGAGCTCATACTTCCTGATCTTAGTTGACCAAACGAGGCAATGAGCTCATACTAGGTACCTCCAAAAAGATGGCTAAAAAACAGCATGAAACAGCATAGTATGAATAAAAAAGTTCATAAACTTAATAAAACAAACTTTTTCCAGCAAAATATTTATATTTTTATTACGAGGAAAAATCAAAGCAATTTTTAATTATTTTTAAAAAATTTTGAGTCCCTGCTAACATTTTCGAAATTTTGATAGAAAATGTTATTTTTATTTGAGTTAGCGGCTAAAAAAAATTACGCCTTTATTACAATAGGTTACGTAATGATGACACAACCCACTTTTTTCCCGGTAACAAACACATTAATTTGAAATTTCTCGCAAAAATCAAATCATAGTCAGATTTGAATGAAACTTTCAGTACTTATTCAAAAATGAATGAAATTATTTTTGAAATTATTATTTTTTAAAATATCTTGGTGAAAATATTTTTTAACTCTGTTACCCCAACACTACGTAAATCTATTAAATTTTAATAAATTTTAATTAGCTGTAAAAAAATTTTTTATTAGTTAAATGCAGGACTCATTGGGGCATATAAATCATCTATATTTATTTATTTTAAAGTGGACAACCTGGCCGAAAATCTGCTCCGAAGAGTAAGATAAAAATGCAATAAAACTCTGATATAATTTAATTTGATAAACTTTTAATTGCTGGAACAAATAATAATTATTAAGGACATTATAGTCTGAAGAAAAAAAAATTTTCGTTTACTAATAAAATTTTGAAATAATTGTTTATATTTTTATTTTGTTATATAATAATTCATAAAAGTTTTAAAAATATTTTAAAAACCTGTTATAAAAACGTTGTTGAATTTCTTTTTTACTTAATTGATTATCATATTGCCTATCAAAAATTGAAAAGTTTAATAAAAATCATTCACCCATTTTACTTTTAAAATAATTTTAAAAAATTACATTTTGGAAATTTTTATTAAGTACAGTGTTCCATAGGGGTCATAACAAGTTTCCGTAGACGTATTGTTTTCAGAAGTTAACAAGTGTTTGGATGAATTCTCCTTACATCGAAAACGGCACAAACCACACTTTGATTCTAATTTCATTCTATTTTTATTAAATTAAAATTATTCTAAAAGAAATTTAATTTTTTTAATTTTTCAGAAAGCATATTAATAAATAATTTAAGATACATATGTAATATCTAAACATAAAAATATTTAATATTTCAGAAAAAATATTAATAAATAACATAATATAACTTAGTTCTGTTATTTTAATTTAATTCTTTCTTTTAAAAGAAATTTAAATTTTTATTTATTCAAAAAGCATATTTTTATTTATTCAGAAAGCATATTTTATTTTTATTTATTCAGAAAGCATATTTTTATTTATTCAGAAAGCATATTTTTATTTATTCAGAAAGCATAGTCTCGCTATAAATCTAAACTAAAATTCTATAAAATATTTTATACTTGCTGAAAATATTATGTTAAATTTTTAATTTTACTATTTAGTTAAAAAACAACAAAAATATTTAAATTTCCAAATGTTACGTTTTAAGCTACATGAAGTTTTTGTCACTTTCGGTCGCCATCCAAACGTCATTCACACCTGCTACTTGTCAACACATAATTTGTTGCTTAGATAACTGCTGACAAGTGGTCTACCGTCAGTAAAGAGTGATTTATTTCGTAAATTTCCCGACAGTAAGCATTTAATACTTGTTTGAAATCAGATAAAAGTAAGTTTCAATTATAAAAATCAACTTAAGTAACGTGTCCAGGAGGTATATTTTTTTTTTGCAAGATTTTTAAAACAGAAATTTAGCTACTGTTTAATGTGTTGATTAGTCAATAATGGCGGTAAATTTAAAAAAAATTTTTCAGCATTTAAATTTGAGATTCCGATCAATATAATTTCGGTTTGAACTAAACCAGGGTATTTTGCTTACTGTAATTAGTAAATTTAATTTCTTGGCTTTGAATTAAAACTAAAATTAAAGCTTCAAGAAAATATTTTTATTTTTAAAAATTAAATTTAAATTGAGGTATCGAAAATGAGCAGTGATTTTTTGGAAGAACCTAGCTCATACTTTCTGGTCTTAGTTGACCAAACGAGGCAATGAGCTCATACTTTCTGGTCTTAGTTGACCAAACGAGGCAATGAGCTCATACTTTCTGGTCTTAGTTGACCAAACGTGGCAATGAGCTCATACTTCCTGATTTTAGTTGACCAAACGAGGCAATGAGCTCATACTTCCTGGTCTTAGTTGATCAAACGAAGCAATGAGTTTATTTTCCCTGATATTAGTTAAATAAAAGAGGCAATGAGCTCATACTTCCTGATCTTAGTTGACCAAACGAGGCAATGAGCTCATACTTCCTGGTCTTAGTTGATCAAACGAAGCAATGAGCTTATTTTCCCTGATATTAGTTAAATAAAAGAGGCAATGAGCTCATACTTCCTGGTCTTAATTCACCAAACGAGGCAATAAGCTCATACTTCCTGGTCTTAGTTGAACAAAAGAAGCAATGAGCTCATACTTCCTGGTCTTAGTTGAACAAAAGAGGCAATGAGCTCATACTTCCTGATTTTAGTTGACCAAACGAGGCAATAAGCTCATACTTCCTGGTCTTAGTTGATCAAACGAAGCAATGAGTTTATTTTCCCTGATATTAGTTAAATAAAAGAGGCAATGAGCTCATACTTCCTGATCTTAGTTGACCAAACGAGGCAATGAGCTCATACTTCCTGGTCTTAGTTGATCAAACGAAGCAATGAGCTTATTTTCCCTGATATTAGTTAAATAAAAGAGGCAATGAGCTCATACTTCCTGGTCTTAATTCACCAAACGAGGCAATAAGCTCATACTTCCTGGTCTTAGTTGAACAAAAGAAGCAATGAGCTCATACTTCCTGGTCTTAGTTGAACAAAAGAGGCAATGAGCTCATACTTCCTGGTCTTAGTTGAACAAAAGAGGCAATGAGCTCATACTTTCTGGTCTTAGTTGAAAAAAAGAGGCAATGAGCTCATACTTCCTGGTCTTAGTTGAACAAAAGAGGCAATGAGCTCATACTTTCTGGTCTTAGTTGAACAAAAGAGGCGATGAGCTCATACTTCTTGATCTTAGTTGACTGCTGAAAGCTTCCGATGCCACCGTTTAATCCAGACATATCATCGTCGTGCACTGGTTGTCAGCCAACACTGAAGAGCCCAGTCTGATCTACAGTTTAATCCATAGCTTCTGTGGAGAACAGTTTCCCCGAGAGTATTTGCGCGAAAATAAATGTAAGAAACTCAAACGGAATTTGAACTTTTCTTTTAATCAATTCACCGCAAGTAAACGGTGCAATATGCTCATGTCCCCTGGTTTTAATTGATCGGTGATAGTTTCAGTCACAATATTCTTATTCAGAGTTGGTTTCTTTCTGCAAAGTATGTCAGCCAAGGCTGAAGAGACCAGTGTGATTTACTGTTTAACCCATATATAATGTAAAATACCGATTGGTTCATACTTTTCCCAAGGATATTTGTGCGAAAATATATGAAAGGAACTCAAAGCGGAATTTGAATGTTTCTTTTAATCAAATCATCTGAAATCAACAAAGCAATGTCTTATGATCTTAATCGATTGGTCACATCTTCAATTGCAGCCTTTTAATTTCTAGTTGTCCTCATCTTGCAGTGGTCGTCAGCCAAGGCTAAAGAAACCAGTCTGCCCTACTATTTAAACCGTAGATAGCGTTCAGAACCGAGGCTATTTTCGCGTAAAAACTTTAATTCAACAGAAATTTGAATTTTTTTTAATAATTTCAACACAAGCAGGGTGATGGTACTAAGACGCAAGACCTGGAACCTTTTTTGAATTCAGAGATGAGCTTCATTTGCTGTACTAATTGACCCATACATTGTCAGGAGTTATACACTCACAAACATTATATATATATTTTGTATCATTGCCGCAGATAACTTTCTAAACATATACTGTTAAATATAAGAGACAATAAATGTTTATGTTTTATTATGTTTTATTATGTTTATTATGTTCTAAACATCGTATTTTGACTTTAATTTCAGAGGGGAAAAAAAGACGAAAATTCTCCAACATTTGGATAATTTTTTATTAAATTGCTTCTAAACCTTCGACTCACATGAGCCATCTTCAGAGAGACGTTAACATAAAAACATCCACTTCAAGGACGTTAACATAAAAACATCTACCATCAAAGAAGATTTTACCTTGTGTTGACATAAAACTCCGCTAAGCAATGATAAAAGTTAGCAAAAATAGCAAACGCAGATCGTAAATTTGTAATGCGGTTCTATGACGTCACACCGCGTGAGAGCTCGAAATGACAACAGAACCATATATTCAAATGCAATGTAATGTGTTATGACGAGATTTAAACGTGATTTTATTAAGTGTGGGTTGTTTGGATTTAATGTAGATGGCCTCTATTATCTGAAGGTTCTTTTTACTGTGTATATATCTTAGGATTATTGTATTATTGTAACCTCTCTGAAGATGGCTCACGTGAGACGAAAGCTTAAAACCAACTTAATTATAAATTATCCATATGTTGTAGAATTTTTGTCTTTATTTTCACCTGAAATTAAAGTCAAAATACGATGCTTAGAACGGCTCATGATTAAACATAATAGACATTCATTGTCTCTTATATTTAACAGTATATATATATATATATATATATATATATATATATATATATATAATGTGTGTATTTAAATCCTACCTAACTGCTCCACCAATTTAACTAAAAACCGGACCCTAAAAAGCCTACAGTAATGTCGTGTGAATCTCAACCTGCTTTGAAAAGGTTTCATTTACATCGATGCACCTTTGGTAAACAAATCCATAAAAAGAATTTTTTTATTCCAAGTGAAAAAAAATGAATAGGACAAACAAAATGTTTAAAATTATATGGGGTGATAGGAAGCAGACAGGAAAAAATATTTGCATTTTATAAACACAACTAAAAAATGTGCAAACATGAATTTTATTTTTATGTATATTCTTCTTCTCCGAATTATTTTCGCCATTGTCTACCGTTCCAAATTTTAGGCAAGTTTTCACTTAAAATAACCTCTCCCCATTGCACTAACATTTCTTAATATGTTTGTTTTCTTGTTCCGCATTTCCTTTTATTTACTCATAAATTTTATGCTTAAAAATAATTAGGTATCTAGTTGTGACGATAATTTAAAGTGGCGCATAACTTTTTTCTTCCCTTCGTTATTAATAACTGCCTCAACTTTATTTAAATTCCTTTACTTCTGTGAGCATTGGTTACATTTTTTTAATCGAGGAAAACCTCTTTTAAAAAAATTCAAAAGATTTTTCGTCCCTAAAATTTTACTTGTGCAAAATAAATTTCAATGAAAATCTGATGACAGCGGTTTTCATTGCATCTTCTTTCCGTATATTATATCTTTTTATAGTGCAAGAATAAAGTTTTAATACCGTCAAATATTAGGTTGTCCCAAAAGTTCATAAACACTTGCAAAAAATTGAAATTTTACTTGCCAATTAATCGAAGGTTAATAGAAAACACTTGCAAAAAATTGAAATTTTACTCGCAAAAACAACAAAAATTATTGCTCAAAATAAAGACCATCATTTTCCAAGACTTTCTGCCATTGATTTCGGATCTGGTCAAGGTGCCATTCAGCCGGCTTCGAATCAAAGAATTCTTGACACGCTTCCTCCACTTCATCAAACGAGTCGAATCGGTGGTCCTTCAGAAAGTGTTGCATTGAGCGGAAAAGGCCGTAATCTGATGGAGCACAGTCAGGACTGTAGGCTGGATGTGGCAGAACCTCAACGCCGTCCAGCTCTTCAAACTTGTCTTTGGTCTTCCTGGCGGTGTGTGGCTTGGCATTGTCCTGCTGCATCAAAGCGCGCTTTCGGTTGATCAGAGCCGGGTACTTTTGCTTCAACTTTTCGTAGACCCGCTCAAGTTGCTGACAGTAAAGTTAGGCACTGATGGCACGACCATTCGGAACCAACTCAAAATGCACGATTCCTTCGAAGTTCCACCAAACGTTCAACTTGACTTTCTTTCCAAATCGATCATGTTTGGGAACCGACAGTGTCTCTAGCCCTTTCTGAAGCCATCGCTTGTCTCGATTGTGCTGGACCAGGTAGACCCATTTCGCAAGTGCTTACGAACTTTTGGGACAACCTAATATTAAGAAACATAAAAATAATCATTAGAAACAAAGAAAAGTGTGCATAACCGCGATGTAATATCAATTCTTTTCTTTGGCAATGAATGCGGGACAGTCTCCCCGACTGTCCCGCGTTCAGTGACAAAGAAAAAGATGGATATGAAGAGAAGACTTGAGACGACAGAAATTTGTTTCTAGAGAATAACGCTGAGAATGTGGCGACGAAGAATTTTTTTTAAAGGAGACTTGTTATCAGATTCAGAAAAAAAGATAATTGAACTCTCTGGAAAAATAATGAGGAATGAGGGCTATCAAAACTTGACACTCACAGGACATATTGAAGATAAGAGGGGAAGAGGAAAACTTCGAGTAACCTACCAAACGATCTTTTGAAAATAGTTGGTAACATGGACTGGAAGAGACAGTTATCTATATATATATATATAAGACAATCTGTGTGTCTGTGTGTGACTGTAATCTATGCACGACTAGATTTTTTAAGCTACGCCATTCAAACTTTCTAGGGACTCATATCTACAGGGAAGCCAGGTCAACACATATATTTTGAGTTTAAGTTCAGCAATTTTTAACTTTCGCAATTTTTGGCCAATGGCGTCGATTGTTTACATTTGCTCCGTAAAACATCTGAGGTCTATGATGGTTGCTAGATTACGTCACAGAAATCGAATAACACGTGTCAAACGTGACTAAAAAGAATGGGCTTTTATATTTAATTTTTATTCTGACATTTTAAAAATTCATTTGGTCAACAAAAAATGTGAATATTTTCCACGTAATTCTGAAACAAAAGAAATATTCAAAAAAAAATTCTGAACCGAAAGCGTGATAGTTTTGATATTTCTACATTTTTAAATATTTTTAGAAAATTTCTGAACTGAGAGCGTAATAGTTTGTATAGTTCTAATTTCAGTAAAACAAAATAAATAATTTTTATTTTTATGTTAAATTCATTTAGTCAACAAAAAATGTAAATATTTCTCCCTGTAATTTTGAAACAAAAACAAACGCAATGTTGTTTACAATCTCACACAAAACATCAAATCATGTTTATGCAAAAGAAAAGAAAATAGATTTTTTTAATGGAATTTTTTAACAATTTTTAAAGAATATTTTTTACATAATTATTTCTTTTATATCTCCTACTACTAAAATGTTCTGAGTTGCCCGGGCAACGCCGCCCTATGATGCTAGTCGTTATCTATAATAAAAAAATACTGTCATGTAAAGTGAAAAACGATTATAAATACTGAAGCATTAACTTTTAAAAATAGAAAATCCATCATCAATAAATGTCCATTCAACTTAGAAAGAAACACACTAAGTATGTTTCAAAACTAAAAATAATAAGAACAATAAAAACATAATACGATGAAAGAAACTGTGGTGAGAAACCGTGATAGCCGATATGACATTCACTGACGTTTGAAAACTAGACATGCGAAAAATACAAAGAAGCGGTTTCTAATGAGACATTATTTATTAAATCTAATGAGACATTATTTATTAAATCTAATGATACATTATTTATTAAATCTAATGAGTCATTATTTATTACATCTAATGAGACATTATTTATTAAATCTAATGAGTCATTACTTATTACATCTGTTTATTAAATCTAATGAGTCATTATTTATTATATCTAATGAGTCATTATTTATTATATCTAATGAGACATTATTTATTATATCTAATGAGACATTATTTATTATATCTAATGAGACATTATTTATTATATCTAATGAGACATTATTTATTATATCTAATGAGTCATTATTTATTATATCTAATGAGACATTATTTATTATATCTAATGAGACATTATTTATTAAATCTAATGAGTCATTATTTATTACATCTGTTTATTAAATCTAATGAGACATTATTTATTATATCTAACGAGTCATTATTTATTATATCTAATGAGACATTATTTATTATATCTAATGAGACATTATTTATTATATCTAATGAGACATTATTTATTATTTCTAATCAGTGAATATTTATTAAATCTAATGCGATATTGTTTATTAAATCTAATGAGATATTATTTATCAAATCTAAAATAAATGTTCTAAAGAAACAATAACCGGAGAATAAATTTGATGCAAAAATGAAACAAAGAAAAAAAGGGGATCAAAATATTTGGTTTCTTGTTGCTCTTAATAGACACTCTCTTGTTGTTATTTTTCCTAAAACTTTTTCTGCCATCTGCTTACGCAAACCAATGAGTTGTTTTCCTCTGTTCCACTTGCCTTTAACCTGTTCTGTGAGTATAAAATTTTCCAAGCCTTCTTTCTTCACTATATGCCCTAAGAATTTCCACTGTCTTCTCCTGGCGTTATGCCTAAGTTTACTTTTTATTTCCATTTTCACTAAACTTTGTCGGTCCATGGTATCCTAAGCATTCTCCTGTGGAACCGCATTATTGCTGTCTCAAGTCTTCTCTTCATTTATAAGATGATTATTCCGCATTCACTGTCATAAAAGAGGGACTGATACTCCATAATAGTCTAGTACTCTTTAACTTGTTTCTAATGATTTGGGGCTATTACTCGACCCAATAGTGGATGTGCGTTGTGGTGCAGTGGATATCGGCTCGGAACGAGAAATCAGAGAACCGAGTTCGAATTCCAGTTGAATTCCTTGCATTCACTTACGCGCAAATACCCTTGGGAAAGGTATTAATCCGTCTATTCCCTCCAGTTATGAGGTTAAATAATAGGACAGATTGGGTTCTATAGCCTTGGTCGGCAACCAGTCTACCGCAGAAAGCAATGGCAACCTACTGCGGGATAATCTTCTGCCCAGTCAGTCATATCTCTTTCGAGACATGATCGCCCAAGCGTGTATCGCGCATGGCACTTAACTGACTGACTGACTCGACCCAAAATAAACACAAGAAAAATGTTAAAAATAGATACTCACTTTGTCAGTGAACGTTCAAAATTCCTCTCACAAAGTTATGGGAGAACTAGTTAGCATTTATCTTTTATCTCTAAGACATGGAAGATAATGGCCCACCACATATTCCTATTCTAAATATCTCAAAGCAATATTTATCCGATGTCTGTCCGATCTCTGGTTCTGTTGGTTGGTTATAATCAATTTAATTGAAATATTATTTGGTAAATGGCAGATTAACCCACGCGAAAATGTAATGGTTGTTTAATTAATGTAGGTGTTCTTTGAGCTGTCATTATTCTAGAGACATTAGTGAACAAAGAGAATCCAAAGTGATTTAATTGGTGTGAAGTTGCTACATTTAAAACAATCTCAGTGTAACACTCACTGACACTTTGATCTTCATAATTTTAAATGCAATGTCGCACTCATCGACACGTTACGACTTGATAGTGAAACAATACCAAATAAGCACAATGTGTACACAAAGGCAGAAGCCTATTAAATGAAAAAATACACATAGGCAGAAACCTATTACAAAAAATACACACAGGCAGAAACCTATTAAGAAAAAAAACTTCTTGATAATGGTTTATAAAAATCAAAGGCGCTTTGAAGTTAAATTTCTTTTCGAAAATCATAAAAAACATTGTCTAAAGCGTATAATATATAATTATCATTGATGTACTTAAAACCGTGTAATCAAAACATTTTTAGCATAATGTGGAAAAATAAAAGATCTGTTTATCAAAATTCGAACAAAATATTCAAAGAGATGAAGAAATTATGACCCATTTCACAAAGCTTTATAAATGTTCAATATGCGTACCACGAAATAACATAACACACGTCAAGTCTATAGTTCAGTTCCTGCCAAACATGCGGTAACATTTCGTAAGTAACATTCTCTAGTGCCTTAGCTGTTCTCTGCTTAAGTTCCTCTATGCTTTCTGGAAGAGTATTGCTGGTAATATAGCTTCCTTGCAAAAATTTATGCTCGTAATATAGTTTCCTTACAAATATGTATTGCTGGTAATATAATTTCCTTACAAAAATATATTGCTGTAATATAGTTTCCTTACAAACATGTATTGCTGCAATAAAGTTTTCTTACAAAAATGTATTGCTCTAATATAGCTTCCTTGCAAAAATGTATTGCCGGTAAAATAGTTTCCTGACAAAATGTTTTTCTGGTAATATAGTTTCCTTAAAAAGATATATTGCTGATAATATTGTTTCCTTGCAGAAATATATTGCTGTCAATACTTTCCTTACAAAAATACATTGCTGGTAATATAATTTCCTAGCAAAAATGTATTTCTCGTAATATAGTTTCCTTGCCAAATATATTGCTGCTAATTTTTTCCTTAATAAAGTGCATTACCGATAATTATCCTGCAATGAAAATCTATTCTTGACACCGTCACTGTAAAAGTGTATATCTATACTTTTTCATAGTGATTCTCATGTTTATTCGTTATCTGCCACCAGACTACATAATAATGTCAATTTTTTTTTAGGGACGCTCTGTATTTATGATCATTAAAGTATTGGACATTTTATAATGTAAAAGTATCTGTTGTAGTTTCGAAATCCAAAACATTCTTTTCCTTTTTTCTCTCCTGCTTGCTCGGCCGCCATTGTTTGCAGGAATCACTTCTGGCTTTACCGGAGCGACTCGTCTGACTACAACAGGTGTCTTTTTTCTCTTCTCGTAATGAATACAAGCGAATCCTAAATGATGCAAAGCTGTTGTCTGCTGATAGAATGAAACAGCATATTGCATCCCGAAAGTTTGGCTCCAAAGACAACTGGTATGAAACAGCATATTGCATCGCGCAAGTTTGGCTCCAAAGACAACTGGTATGAAACAGCATATTGCATCGCGCAAGTTTGGCTCCAAAGACAACTGGTATGAAACAGCATATTGCATCGTGCAAGTTTGGCTCCAAAGACAACTGGTATGAAACAGCATATTGCATCGCGCAAGTTTGGCTCCAAAGACAACTGGTGGCTCTTCAAGAGTGTATTAAACAACACAAAACCCTCGATCCTTTCCTTTATTCAATACATTCGAGATCTTCTCTGCAGTACAAGGTTGAGCGCTTTGCTCTCAATTTTTCCTCCATCTCCACATTTGATTCTTCTGGAGAACTCAGACCCGACTTACCGCCTAGAACTGAGTCTTATCTGAGTGACGTATACATAACCCCTTCTCTGGTTTCTAACATAATTTCTAAGCTTGACTCCGATAAAGCAATTTGAGGTGACGGAATTCAAGTCATAGTCCTAAAGAAATGTGTTTTTGAACTCTCGTCTGTCTCCCAATGCTGCAATTACTGCCACCTTGCTTTTTGCTTTTCTGATTGTTAGAAGTCCTTCTCTGTAGATCCTGCCTTAGAAAGTCAGGGAGGGCTTTGACGACTCCAGTTATCGCCCTAACAGCCTTTTACCGATCTTTGGCAAAGTGTTCGAGGTTATTATCAATATTGAAGTGGTTCATCATCTCACATCCCACAACTTATTCTCTGACAAACAGTATGGCTTCTGTATCGCCTGGTCTACTGCTGATACGCTAACGACCATCACCGAATAAATATACGAGGCTCTTGATAAGAACGGCGAAGCTGTTGCCCTAGATATCTTGAAAGCATTTGACAGGAATTAGTATTCCGGCCTTTTGCGTTATCTACAGGGCTATGGTATAAGTGGACGTTTGCTAGACTGAATGTAATCGTTCCTATCAAACCGCGTGATAAAGGTAGTATTGAACGGGCACGCTTCCAAATCCTATCATACAAACGTGAGTATCCCTCAAGGCTAAAACCTTGGTCCTACTACCTTCCATCTGTATATATCAAGATAATCTCCCAGAAAGCAATACAATGTGCCTTCTCAGCCTCACTCTCTCAGACGATCTCAAGTGGAATCATTACATCGAATCAATAGCTACATCTATGAAGGTTGGACCACTGTGTAGGGCCAGGTAGTTTTACGCGTCGGAATCCATCTTGCACGTATACAAATCAATCATTCGTCCGTGTATTGAATACTGTTGCCATATCTGGTCGGGTGCGCCTGCTATTCATCTCAAGGTTTTCTTCAAAATCTATTTTGCACGTTTATAAATCTATCAGTCGTCCGTGCATTCAATACTGTTGCCATATCTAGTCGGGTGTTCCTGCTATTTATTCATTTCGAGGTTCTCTTCAAAATCTATTTAGCCCATTTATAAATCTACCATTCGTCCGTGCATTGAATACTGTTACCACATCTGTTCGGGTGCTCCTGCTATTCATCTCGAGGTTCTTGTCAGAATCTATCTTGGACATTTATAAATCTATCAGTCGTCCGTGCATTGAATACTGTTGCTAAATCTGGTCGCATTCTCCTGCTATTCATCTTGGGGTTCTCGACAAAATCTAAAGGAGGATCTGAAATGTAATCGATCTCGATTTGACAGTCACATTTTCACTGATGTTATGTGTTTTCTCTTTGTCTTCTCTCTAAATAATTTCACAGATTCTGCTCTGATGATCTTATCTCGTACCCAGTCTACAATAATTTACTTGAGTTACAAGATTGGGAACTAGGTTCTACTCTTTTACTGTCAAAACAATTAACTATAACCGCCACCTACTCCAGAAATTTATTTTCTTGCATTTCCCGAAAATGGAACTCCCTTCTGCATACTTGCTCCCCTGATGGATACAATCTTAAAAACTTGCAAAACGGGTGAAAACTTTCTTGAAAACGCTTAAATAGAAAATCCTACCTCACCCGCCGTATTCTCCAGACATTGCTTCGTCCGATTATCGCTTGTTCCAATCGATAGTACATGGCCTGGCTGAGCAGCACTTTCATTCTTATGAAGATGCCAAAAGATGGGCCAACTCGTGGTTAGCCACAAAAGACGTGTCATTTTTCTGACATGGAATTCAAATGCTGCAAGAAATATTGGAAAAAGTAGTGACCAGCGATGGACAATACATTCAGTGACGTGTTTCTTACTAATTTTCGTAACTAAAACAGTATTTATTCATAAAAAATCAACGAGAACGTATTCAAAATGCTAAGGTTACAAGGACGTTAACATAAAAACATCCACCATCAGCGAAGATTTTTAACTTGTGTTGACATAAATCATTGCTAAGCAACGATAATAGTTACCAAAAATAACAAACGCAGTTCGTAAATTTGTAATGCGGTTCTATGACGTCACAATGAAGGTAATACCAGACAGATTTTAGTCAGCAACAGAATAATACTCACTCATACACACAGTAAAAATGAACCTACAGATATTGGAGGCCATCTACATTAAATCCAAACAACCCACACTTATTAAAATCACATTTATATCTCGTCATAACACATTACATTGCATCTAAATATATGGTTCTGTTAATAAATAAGTTAATAAAATCGTCGGTGATGGTGGATGTTTTTATGTTAACGTCCTTGTAACCTCTCTGAAGATGGCTCATGTGAGCCGAAAGCTTAGGACCAAGTTAATAAAAAATTATCCAAATGCTGGAGAATTTTTGTTTTTAATTTCACCTGAAATTAAAGCCAAGTACGACGTTTAGAACGGCTCATGATTAAACATAATAGACATTCATTGTCCCTTATATTTAACAGTATATGTTTAGAAAATATATATATATATATATACATATATATATATATATATATATATATATATATATGTGTGTGTGTGTGTGTGTGTGTGTGTGTGTGTGTGTGTGTGTGCAATCGGTATCTCCTGAAAAAAAGCAGTAAAGCCACAAGGGATACACAGTGGGGAAACATTAGGAACAGCAACAGTGAACAGAATGAGAAAAGTCTAATCAGGAGGAAAGTAGATGACGATTGACATTGCAATTAAAACATTTTGCAGATTAAAGTCGGCTGAAAAGCATGCAGCCGAGAGGGAGTTCCACAAACGATAATTGCGATAGAAGAAACTGTTAGCATAGAACTTACGGCTACATCTAGACAGATCAACCGTAAATTGACGAAATCTCGGCGCCAGTCTAATACTGCGTTTAAACTCCTAAAGTGTACGTGCCATAGCGAACAGTTCATTCGAACAATATATATATATATATATAGTATATATGCAGCAATATGAATCTCTTTTCGGAGTGTAAAATGAAATCTGTTTGGCCTTGAAAAATATTGCGTCATTCGTGACCGTATCAGATTTTAATATCGCCCAGACTAGATAGATAGATAGATAGATAGATAGATAGATAGATAGATAGATAGATATGATAGATATGAACAGGCTTAGATAGATAGATAGATAGATAGATAGATAGATAGATAGATAGATAGATAGATATGAACAGGCTTAGATAGATAGATAGATAGATAGATAGATAGATAGATAGATAGATAGATATGAACAGGCTTAGATATGAACAGGCTTAGATAGATAGATAGATAGATAGATAGATAGATAGATAGATAGATAGATCTCGTACCATACCATAACATAAGACATTTGTTTACCTTTAATGTACTTTTAGGACATTGTTCCAAACTATTTGCGACCATTTTTGCGATAGAAATCTACTTTTCTTTTCTTTTTGTTTTTCAGTCTTTTAATCTCAGGCAAGGCGATAATGCCATTAAAACGCAGTGGGTAAAGGTAAATAAGAAATCTTTATTGAGGAGAATTGTGGAAGGAACAATAAAGGAATAAGATTCAATAACAAATAAGAAATGAATAATATCTGATATACAACTTCAACAGGTTATCATAGACATAAAAAAATGTTTTCCCAAGATAATATACACCATCTGTACAATTACATGCATTCCAGATTACATGCCTATATTTACGTTCATAGAGGGATATGGGGTCTGAGTAATGTTGGTATACCCCTTATTCACACACTTCATTCTAGAACCCATTAACGTATTGTTCTGTATATGTGATGAGCTACCTGTCTCCCACGTATTTTACTTGTACGTTTAATCTTAAGTAAACACATATTAAGGGTGTTGTCATTTTAAATTGTGTTAGTCTAGGTATATATATATATATATACACACACATGCCTGTTCATGGATGTATGTGAGATCATTGAGGAAACATTTCTTAAAAAATAGTTTTCTTTTTCTCTTTGTATTCAAATTTCTCTTTGCAATAATGTGCTATATTTTTACTGGAAGTTTTACGGGTTTTTTTAATCGTGTCGCCCCGAGCAAGGCATTTTACTGCCACTATTGAGTAGTTGAGGTACGTTATGAGAAAGAGTGACAGGTTACAGGGGGTGTCAGGAAGAGGGTAGGTGAAGGATGAGAATACTGATGAGAGTGGAGCGGTCGGAGAAATGAGCATGAGAGAGAGGGTTGGGGGGATAAAGAAAGGGAGAAAAAGAAGAAGTGAAAGAGAGAAAAATAAAGAGAGAAAGACAAAAGAAAAGATCGTAGGATTTTTATTTTATAATCATATCACCCCAAGCAAGACATTTTACTGCCACTGTTTAGCAGGGAGTTACATAGGAGGTAAGTTATGAGAAAGAGTGACAGGTTATAGGGGGTGGCAGAGAAGGATGAGAATACTGATGAGAATGGAGTAAACGAAGAGAGGAGCATAAGAGAGAGAGAGAGGATTCAGGTTAGTGAGATAGGAGATGACTATTGACTTTACATTTGAATTCTTGAAGATTGTAGCTGTTGTGGAAGCAAGTAAATGGAAGGGAATTCCACAAGAAGGAAGTGCGAGAAAAGAAGCTGATGGAGTAGAATTTGCGTTTACAATTTATTCGTTTCACAGTAAAAGGGTGGGGACTTGTTGCTAATCTTGTGGCTCGAGCAAATTCATGTATGAGGTGGGGATATACCCAGTGAGCTAAGTTCATCGGAGCAGAAGTTATGAAAGTATTTGTAAAAGAGACACAGGGAAGCCACATTGCTCCGGTGAGAAAGTGACTGTATTCGAGCTGCCGAGTCAGGATCAATCACATTATAGATTCTCTTTTGGATATTGTCAAGGACCCCTAGGTGGATAGCAGGAGCAGTTTTTTTCTAACGAAAACATAAACCTCCGGTGAGAAAGTGACTGTATTCGAGCTGCCGAGTCAGGATCAATCACATTATAGATTCTCTTTTGGATATTGTCAAGGACCCCTAGGTGGATAGCAGGAGCAGTTTTTTCTAACGAAAACATAAACCTCCGGTGAGAAAGTGACTGTATTCGAGCTGCCGAGTCAGGATCAATCACATTATAGATTCTCTTTTGGATATTGTCAAGGACCCCTAGGTGGATAGCAGGAGCAGTTTTTTCTAACGAAAACATAAACCTCCGGTGAGAAAGTGACTGTATTCGAGCTGCCGAGTCAGGATCAATCACATTATAGATTCTCTTTTGGATATTGTCAAGGACCCCTAGGTGGATAGCAGGAGCAGTTTTTTTCTAACGAAAACATAAACCTCCGGTGAGAAAGTGACTGTATTTGAGCTGCCGAGTCAGGATCAATCACATTATAGATTCTCTTTTGGATATTGTCAAGGACCCCTAGGTGGATAGCAGGAGCAGTTTTTTCTAACGAAAACATAAACCTCCGGTGAGAAAGTGACTGTATTCGAGCTGCCGAGTCAGGATCAATCACATTATAGATTCTCTTTTGGATATTGTCAAGGACCCCTAGGTGGATAGCAGGAGCAGTTTTTTCTAACGAAAACATAAACCTCCGGTGAGAAAGTGACTGTTTTCGAGCTGCCGAGTCAGGATCAATCACATTATAGATTCTCTTTTGGATATTGTCAAGGACCCCTAGGTGGATAGCAGGAGCAGTTTTTTTTCTAACGAAAAAATAAACCTCCGGTGAGAAAGTGACTGTATTCGAGCTGCCGAGTCAGGATCAATCACATTATAGATTCTCTTTTGGATATTGTCAAGGACCCCTAGGTGGATAGTAGGAGCAGTTTTTTCTAACGAAAACATAAACCTCCGGTGAGAAAGTGACTGTATTCGAGCTGCCGAGTCAGGATCAATCACATTATAGATTCTCTTTTGGATATTGTCAAGGACCCCTAGGTGGATAGCAGGAGTAGTTTTTTCTAACGAAAACATATACCTCCGGTGAGAAAGTGACTGTATTCGAGCTGCCGAGTCAGGATCAATCACATTATAGATTCTCTTTTGGATATTGTCAAGGACCCCTAGGTGGATAGCAGGAGTAGTTTTTTTCTAACGAAAACATAAACCTCCGGTGAGAAAGTAACTTTATTCGAGCTGCCGAGTCAGGATCAATCACATTATAGATTCTCTTTTGGATATTGTCAAGGACCCCTAGGTGGATAGCAGGAGCAGTTTTTTCTAACGAAAACATAAACCTCCGGTGAGAAAGTGACTGTATTCGAGCTGCCGAGTCAGGATCAATCACATTATAGATTCTCTTTTGGATATTGTCAAGGACCCCTAGGTGGATAGCAGGAGCAGTTTTTTCTAACGAAAACATAAACCTCCGGTGAGAAAGTGACTTTATTCGAGCTGCCGAGTCAGGATCAATCACATTATAGATTCTCTTTTGGATATTATCAAGGACCCCTAAGTGGATAGCAGGAGCAGTTTTTTCTAACGAAAACATAAACCTCCGGTGAGAAAGTGACTGTATACGAGCTGCCGAGTCAGGATCAATCACATTATAGATTCTCTTTTGGATATTGTCAAGGACCCCTAGGTGGATAGCAGGAGCAGTTTTTTCTAACCCTAACCCTAACCCACTCATGATTTATATGCGCACAATGTATATTATTCAGCGTACGATGGAGAAATTGTCGCCAGTTTTAAAAATTTTGCGTATGGCGGTTGTTTTATATTTTATCAACTGCAGAGTATAGTAGGGTCTGTTGAGCACTGTTTTTGAGGAAAAGACCACTATGACACTATGACACAATTCACTCAGCCCGAAATTTGGAAACAGCGTTCGGCGCTGTTTGGCATTCACGTTGGAAGCTCCAATAGGGACACTTCAGAGTGTTTAGGCGACAACCTGAAGATATTGCAAAGGCTGCGGAAAGAGTTGGGTGAGTCTAATGGTGATTACGAAGATGTTAGCAGTGATCACTAGTGATGGCGGTGTGATGCCGCCATTTATCTTCTTACCGGGCCTCAGAGGCCTATATCAAGAGATTTGAGAAGACAGTGCTAGGTCGAAAGGTTGCCTACTGTATGACTATATCTGGCAACATGACTCTGCACCATGCCATACAAGCAAGGGAACCCAGTCATGCGACCACAAACCATTTACATCTGGCTACCTAACTCCCCAGACTACAACTTCCTTGATTATTATTTAATTCTTGTTACACCAACAGATGAAACTGAAGAATTATGGCAGTATCCACTCAGAAATCGTCCAGAAGAGTTGCAGGAGATTCCGAAGTCATTGGAGAACGTAGCCATGGTGTTTTTATTGAATAAATTTATTCTTTCGTATTCCAAGATATTTTTGTGTAATTTTGGTTAACGTATCTGTGAAAATGAGATGTCAGTGTGAGTTTCTTTTTTGTGTTATTTAAACAACTTTTCAATCGCACCCTGTAATTATAGTTTTGTTTTAGAAAACTTTATTTTATTACCAAAAACGTGAAATCAATTAATGCAATGATTTTACCATTTCTTTAAATCAAAATGTATTCTTTTTACTCAGTCTTATACAATAACAATAATCCCAGATTTACATGTATATGTGTGTGTACGTTTAGATGTATATATGTGTGTCTGTGCGTTTACATGTATGTGTGTCTTTACATGTCTAAACTTATTTATAAATGGAACTTTGTCTCTCTCTCTCTCTCTCTCTCTCTCTCTCTCTCTCTCTGTGTGTGTGTGTGTGTGTGTGTGTGTCTGTTACCTATAGACTCCGAAACGGCTGAATCGATTCTCTTGAAAATTTACACAGTTGTACTATAAGTGTCTGCGAGTGTTCTTAGCTAGGTTTTGAGTCGAGGTACCCCCGACAAACACTTATTTGATATCGATACCAGGAAATCAAAATTTAACTTACATCCATTCATTTTTCTTTCAGTCTACGGTTTGGCTTTAATTGGAAACAACTATTGCTTTTTAGTCTTTCGTCCCAACGTCCAAAGAGTCTGAGCTCCAGGACCATGGATTAGTTTTAAAGCTTTCTTTACACCCGAGCAACGCCGGGCTATACTGCTAGTATATATATATATATATATATATATATATATATATATATATATGAGTGAGTGTTTACATGCATAAATGTGTGCTTTTGTGTGCGTTTACATGTATGTGTGTGTGCTTTTACATGTATGTGTGTGTGTGCACTTACATGTATGTGTGTCTGCGTTTATATGTATTGTTTATGTAGGTTGACATGTATATGGGGGTGTGTGTGCACCTATAAATGTATATGTACCTAAGTTTATATGTATGTGTGCGTGCGTTTACATGCATGTGTGTGAGGGTTTATATCTATATATGTGTGTATGCGTTTACATGTATATGTGTGTGTTTATGATTATATATGTGTGTGCCTTTACATGCTTGTGTGTGTTCGTTTATATAAATATATGTGTGTATGTGCGTTTACCTGTATATGTGTACGTATATTTACATGTATACGTGTGTGTGCGTTTACGTACATGTGTGTGTTTGCGTTTTCTGGTATGTGTGTATGTGTGTGCGTTTAGTATATGTGTACTTGTTTACGTGTGTATATGTATATGTCTGCGTTTACAAGTATATGTTTATCAAAATTTATCATAAATAAATTCATTAAACAATGCATATTGACTTATTTTAACATCTTTCTGAAAAAATAACTTATAATAAATATTTCTAAATAAAAATTTAGTATTTTTAGATTTTATAAATACACTATTCATATATAATATCAAAATATATTATTAAAATTATACTATTAAAATATCCTATTTAAAATGTACTATTTAAATGTACTATTTAAATATCCTATTAATATATAATACTGAAAATATACCATTTAAAATATACTATTAAAATATATTAAAAATATACTATTAAAATGCGCTATTAAAATACACTATTAAAAGTGTACTATTAAAATATGCTATTAAAGAAGTTTATTGAAATATACTATTAAAATATACTTTAAAGATATATTTATTAAAATATGCTAGTAAAATACACTATTGAAAGTGTACAATTAAAACATGCTATGCATATAAACTAGAAAATATAATATTAAAAATATACTATTAAAATAATATACTGTCAATATGATTACTGTGCCGAGTGCAAATTCTAGCCTAAGCTGCTATGGTCATTTTTTGCATAAATGCCATTTGGCAAGAAATGAATCTGTTTCTTTTTCTTCTACCTAAGGGTTAAATAGTAGTGTGAACTCTGTTCTCGAACCTTTGTTGGCAATCCGATGGGTCAAAAAAATTCTTAATTCCGGACCGTTGAGAAAGTAATAGGAAAATACTCCACAATCGATCCGAAGAAGGCATGTAAAATTTCACAGATATTAAAGAAATAGATTTTTGTAAAGAAATAGATTTTTGAACGCACACGTCCTTAAAAAACATGGCATTTTTTATGTTATTATATTAACGGTGATTACTTTTCTTTGTATATTGCTTTATTCCATTTGATTTGTGGTGATACCGAGCAAAAGCGATGGTCCGGGTGTTTGTGCTTTCACGACCAAAAAGAAAATGACCAAAAGTCGTCGCTGCGCCGCCGGCTCCGCGCAGATGTCCCGGTTGAAAACTAAAAATTAATTAAATATTAAATTTCCAGTTCGCGAGCCTACGCGAATTTTATTTATCAGCCAATGGGAAGCCCAGAACCAAATACAAGTGTGAAATCCCAAATGAAATGCGGTGATCCAAAAAGAAGATATAAAAACGGATACAGAAAGCATTGACAGGCAGACCGACGGAGACAGACGAGAGTGATTAGTATCTCCCTTGACCTAAGTCAAACGGCTACTATGTTCGCCTCCCTTCACCTCTCCTTACCTTCTTCCCTGTCTCAAAACTACGTACTGACCTAAGGAAGGAATACATCAAATACATTCCTTACTTATACGCTCCCAAATTCGTAAGCAGTAATTCTCTTTCAGCATTTTATTGCCATGAACATTTTAACCTCCTTTGGATCTGTACATCAGGTCTTACTTTAATTGTAAAAACCTTAATTGATATGTATATAATATATATATATATATATATATATATATAAAATGTTATTTTTGAACTCAATTTGCCTTTCTTGATTTGTAATCATTTTATGACTTATAGTGGGCGATCTACCACAAGGCCAAATTGCGTTAACCTGCAACGGTATACAACTACCCTTCACTAGAACGGACTCTCCACTACTAACGGAAAAGAATAAATAAGCAACCCACTATAGATTCTAAGCTGTGAGCTATATACTGATATGGTTACCACTTTTAGAACTAAATATATATTTACTTGAATAGCTAAGCAATTTGATTCTAAAATTCATTACTTATTCATAAAGACCGAAAAATAACGCATCATTCAATAAGTCCCGAGTTTGACATATAGATGATACCACTAATAAACAATCCATATGATTTTTGTGAAGTACTAACCTTCAAATGGCTTGTGACAATATTTGGGTCTAATCGGGTTATTAGTTTACAAATTACAGTTATTTAAGTGAAGCTTCTTCTTCTTCTTCTTCTTCTTCTTCTTCTTCTTCTTCTTCTCTGTGCCCTGTCCTTTCAGGACGTAGACGATCATGGTTCTCCACGTCTCCCTATCCCTGGTGGCTCTTAGTATGTTTTCTTATGTTACACCTTGCAATACCCGCTCAGTCATCCACCTGATCAGGCCCTGCAAATATGTCATCCGCTGCCTTCCTCTGTCTCTTTTTCCTTCTATCTGACCTGTCAGTATCAGGTTCTCCAAGCCCTCCTTCCGCATATCCCAGAAACTTTAGTTGTCTCTTCCTGATGCTCACTATTAATTTCCTTTTCGTTGCCATTCTTTCCAACACCTCATCGTAGTTTGTATGCTCAGTCCACGATATCCGCAGCATCCTTCTGTAGAACCACATTTCTGCTGCTTCCAGTTTTGTCCTCATTTTCGATGAGATTGTCCAGCATTCACTGCCGTATTAAAGAACTGACATCACATAGCAATCCAGCACTCTTTTCTTTGTTTCTAGTGAAATTTTCCTGTGTCTTAGTACTTTACTCAGCTTCTGGAACGCGTCCTTTGCCATGCCGATTCGCCTTCGGATCTCTGTATCACACTTTCCATCTCCTGTTAGAACACTTCCTAGGTATTTAAATTTTTGTGCTTGCTTGATTCTCGTATCCCCCACCTGTATTTGGCATTTTGGGTTGCACCTTTTGCTGATGACCATGCATTCAGTTTTCTTAAAGTTTATTTGTAGTCCTTTTTTGTCACTCTCCAGAGCAACCTTCTGTAGGAGGTCTTTCTTTCCGCGTCTGCAATCAGCACTACTGTTGCAAATTTTCACAACAATAGAAAAATCTGAATTTCGTGTGTTGATAAAGCATTGCTTTATGGGAAAATATTGTTCAAGCAAAACAATGGATTGATAATTGTTCTTCGGACTCTGCTCGGTTAAGAGATGGTTTGCTAACTTTAAACGCCGTCGTGTGGATACAAATGATGCTAAACACTCAGGTCGCCCAAAATCAGCAGTTGTCTCGGAAAACACGGAAAAAATCCACAAACTCGTTTTGGCCGATCGTAAATTAAAGTTGCATGAGATAGCAAAGGTGTTGAAGGCAGTGTATTCACCATTTTGCATAAACCTTTGTCAAAGAGAAAGCTGTGTTCATAGTGGATGCTGCGTTTGCTCACAATCGATAAGGTGTCGATTATTCAGAGCGTTGTTGCAAATTTTTCAACGCAACAAGAAGGTGTTTTTTGCGCAAATATATAACAACGGGTGAAACATGGATTCACCACTTCACCCCGGAGTCAAATCGACCGTCAGCTGAGTGGACAGCAGCAGATGAAAGCCGTCCAAAGCGACCAAAGACACAAACATCAGCAGGCAGGGTTTTGAGTCTCCGTATTTTGGGATGCGGAAGGATTTTAGTTCATCGATTTCCTTGAGAAAAGAAGAACCATCAATAGCCACTATTATAGAGCATTATCGGTGCGTTTGAAGGAAGAAATCGTCAAAACACGGCCACAAATGTAAAAGAAAAAAGTGATCTTTCACGAAGACTATGTACCGAGTCACACGTCGATCGCAATTCTGGCAACACTACATAAACTGCCTCCGCATCCACCCTATTCTCCAGATATGCCCCCAGCGATGACCGGCTGTTTGCAGATCACAAAAGAATGCTCCAGAGAAAGAGATTTGGTTCCAATGAAAATGTGATATCAGAAACTGAGGTATATTTCGAGGCTAAAGACAAATCGTTCTACCAAAAAAGCATCGAATTGTTAGCGAAGCGTTAGAATCAGTGTATCACCCTAGTAGGAGACTATGTTGATCAATAAAGTCGAATTTTGCCTAAATTTCTTGTTTTATAAGTTAGGCCCCGGATTTATTGAGTGTCTAGCAGTATAGCCTGGGGTTGCTCGGGTGTAATGAAAGCTTTAAAACTAATCCATGGTCCTGGAGCTCAGACTCTTTGGACGTTGGCACGAAAGACTAAAAAGCAATAGTTGTTTCCAGTTAAAGCGAAACCGTAGACTGAAAGAAAAATGAATGGATGTAAGTCAAATTTTGATTTCCAGGTATCGATATCAAATAAGTTTTTTTCGTCGTAAACTAAATTTTGAAAATAAGTCCTCATAGTAAATGGTATCATGGTTGAGACTAAGAACTACAATTATACCTACTTAGAGCCAAACACGAAGCAAAAACTGAAATAAAAGGGCTGAAAAAATACAGACATACAGGCAGATAAACAGACACACACACAAACATCTTGCCTTTTATATATATATATATATATATATATATATATATATATATATATATATATATATATATATTATCGATTTTCTGCACTATTGTAAGAACTGTAACGTTGAAACTTCTGAATATCGTTTTTCATGTCTTTGTCTATGAGTGTATGAAATTTGATTAAAATCGGACCACTCCTTCTATAACCCGTTTTTTTCGATTATCGATTTTCGATATTTATCGGAGGTACCTCGACACAAAACCTAGCTACGAACACTCGCAGACGCTTATAGTACAACTGTGTAAATTTTCAAGAAAATCGGTTCAGCTGTTTCGGAGTCTATAGGTAACGGGCACACACAAACACAAACACATACAAACACACACACACACACACACACACAAAGTTCCATTTCTAAATAAGTTTAGATGTGCTACTATATTGGAATTAAATAGTTCTTTTTTATTATTATTTTTCAAGCAGAATATGCAAATGAGTTATCTCCCTTAAGAATAAGTAACTCACACATAAAATTATTATTATTAAATAATAAAATCACATTAATTTAATGTTAAAGTTTTACATAATATTTACACACATAAACACACGCAGATGGATAGACAACTGAATTTATATATTCAATTAATTTTAAGTGATTTGAGATGACACACCTTTCAGTTTTATATATTAAATGTTTTTGCTGAGGTTTGCTCTCACAAAAGGATTCGAATACATGTACAGACAACCACGCACACACACGTACACACACGCGCGTATTCTCGTACACAGACATGCACTCACATTAAATAATCTCGCCTTTTCCCTTTTATTCAAATGCATGCAAGTACCCTCACACCCACACACAAACTCGCACACATGCACAAACATAACTACCCCACCTCACACTCACGTACTTCTTGTGCACAAACACAGACAGACACATTTATAATCCTACACATTCTTCTTAAGGGTAAGGGGATGGATATTTAAGTAAAAAGCAAATAGTATATCTGTGTTTGATCTATTTATGATATACTAATTTCAAACTCCTGATAAGAATATATATTTGACATTTTTTCATAAATTTATTATTAGTCACTTATAAATATAAGAGACTCAAAAATGTATATCGTCCATATGTCCACACACACTGATCATCCCATGCTAGTTCGAGTAGTAATTTGTTTACCTCAAAAGCAGTCATGATTTTTTTTTTTTTTTGTTATAATACGGCTGTTTCTAGAAGCAACCGCCTCCTTTACAAATATAAAATCTGTTATTGGAAGAGTGTGATAGTTTAGGTAGGAAGAATAAACATTAGTTTTCAAAAAATGCCTTTGCTGCTTAAGTATTTTAGGCAAATACCGCCAAGTGCTGAGGTGGATTTGCACGGAAAGTCACTGCGCAAGTTAAAAGAAAAGGTGTTGGTAATTTCTAGAGGGGGTCAAATAAATGTGCCAGAGAATTTCATTTCATCCCTTTTCCGCTTATTGGCTGTTTTATTTTCCTTGTCCTGCTTTTTATCTATTTTCTGTTTTACTTCCTTTTTCTTTTGAATATGATTCAGTCTTTTTACTTTTATGGCGTAAAATCCAAGAATAAAAAACGAGATATCGAAACTTCTGGGTTTTCCACGTACAAACTGATCAAATTAGTTAAAGTTAACTTATAGAAGGCAAGAGTCTCTATGATTACAAGCAAGATGATCCTTCCCTTCAAAGTTCAAAATATTAGTGAAATCATTGATATATTTAGAGAATTTACCTAAACTTATTTATAAATGGAACTTTGTGTGTGTGTGTGTGTGTGTGTGTGTGTGTGTGTGTGTGTGTGTGTGTCCGTTACCTATAAACTCTGAAACGGCTGAACAGATTTTCTTGAAACTTTTCACAGTTGTACTATAAGCGTCTGCGGATGTTCTTAGCTAGATTTTGTGTCGAGGTACCCCCGATAAATATAGAAAATCGATAATTGAAAAAATCGGGTTATAGAAGGAGTTGTCCGATTTTAATCAAATTTGATACACTCATAGACAAAGACATAAGAAACGATATTCAGAAGTTTTCAAGGTTGCAGTTCTTACAATCGTGCAGAAAATCGGAATATATATTTACAAAAGGCAAGATGTGTGTGTGTGTGTGTGTGTGTGTGTGTGTGTGTGTGTGTGTGTGTGTGTGCATGTGTTTATCTGTCTGTATGTCCTTTATAGAAATCCACAATTTTTATCCGATTCTCACCAATCTTCACACAAATATTCTTTAGGCTAAGTCTGACCATGGATTAGTTTTAAAGCTTTCATTACACCCGAGCAACGCCGGGTTATACTGCTAGTTATGACTAATTACGGTAGCGATATCAGTGCCAGCTGATATCTTGTTAAATGAAAACATCCGAACTGTCAATAAAATTATTTCAGACATTTATTCTCCTGATGATTACCAGCTAAGAGGACCTCACAAGGATCATGGCAAACGAGCCTGACAAAAAAGTCACTGGATGAAACCAAACCTTGATAAATTACCTTTTTAAACAAAAATGACTAGACAAAGAACAAACTCTGGAGAAGACAGGGGTCACTGCCGGCCAGTGACAAAAGAAGAGGGAGCGACACCCAGACAAAGTCACGAGGGGTTCAGAAGAATTTTTTCTCATATTTCATTTGATTTGCTTTCTTGCTTCTCATTTGGTTTCCAAAGCAAAAAATAATTTTATACCGTAAGGACTGGGGACACATCTCCCTGACAGACTTGTCTGTTACGATAAAAGAAGATATGCATTTTGTTCAGAGTAACTGGGCACTTTGCAGAAGACTGCGATAATATATGACATTGAAACTTTAATGTCGCAAAAGATTATTTTCAGAGAAAAATTCATTTTTATAAATACGTTATCTTTGACAAAAGCGAGTTAGCATTTGTAAAGACGTTGCTTTTTTAAATATCCATGTAGCTTTAAATATCCATGTAGCTTTAAATATCCATGTAGCTTTAGGATAATAGTAACCGTGACTATCCAAAAATTTCCTTTTTTTTTTCTTATAAATTGTCATGGCTTCTTGGTAAATATAATGACATGATTTTGTCTTCACTTCTTCGTGATTTTCAATTCAGTATTTTCCTTTACTCTTAGACTATTAGGGATTCCAATCTACCCCGATATTTGATATATAAAGAGAGATTCATGAGTTTTCCGAAGTTACAGTGTGAAAGTGAACATAATTCTAAAAATACTATTTAAATTCCATTTCGGAAAGAGAAAGAGAAATCGGTGAGCCGAGTTCGAATTCCAGTTGAATACCCTGCAATCACTTAAGCACTGGTACCCTTGGGAAAGGTATTAATCCGTTCCTTCCCTCCAGTTATGGGTTAAATAACATAGTAGTACTTGGGGACGCTGCCCTTAAAACAAATCCCAATGAAACTTGATACTCGAAAAGAAAAAAGTATTACTAGACACAAATACTTATATAAAAACAACAATAAATTGTTGAAAGTAAATGGTATTACCAGCAATAAATAAATAAAATTTAGTTGGCAATAAATGACCCGCCGAGGTTGATATGCCATAAAAACAAAAACAAAAACAAAACCAACCAACCAACCAACCAACCAACATTTCAGCGTTCTTAACAAACCTACTGATGTGGATTATTTAAGCAACAATACAGAAAAAATATAAGTATTGAGAATCTGGATAAATTCGGCCAGTTGTACGTCTAGATAAAGAATTTTGAGATGTAAATTTTAGCGTCTCTAAATCTTCAGCGATTCTCCTCAATGTAAAATTATAACCGACGCGTTCTTTTATATTTTCACGCTCCTCAGCCCTTATATATATTCATTTCCACCAATAAGAACGTCATTTTAGTCTTATAAGGTCGTTTGATTACACATATAACAATGCGGATGTGTGTTGTGGTGCAGTGGATATCGGCTCTGAACCAGAAACTGGAGAGCCGAGTTCGAATTGCAGTTGAATTCAATTACGCGCAAATATCAATGGAAACGGTATTAATCCGTCTCTTCCCTCTCATTATGGGTTAAATAATAGAACAGATTGGGTTCTATAGCCTTGGCTGGCAACCAGTCTACCGCAGAAAGCAATGGCAGTCTACGGCGGGATAATCTTCTGCCCAGTCCGTCATGTCTCTTTCGAGACATGATCACCCAAAGCGTGTATCACGTATGGCACTGAATATAATAGTTGGAAACATGATTAAGGCTTCTACTGGGCATAAAATAGAGGATCAGTTTTATATTGTTAGGAAGTAATAAACTGATCCCCCATTAATTACTATTTAATAATATAATACACTTATTTTTCCCTCAGCTATGGGTCGAATAACAGGATAGATTGGGCTCTATAGCCTTGACTGGCAACCAGTCTACTGTGGCAAGCAATGACAATCTACTCCGGGATAATCTTCTGCCCAGTCAGTCATGTCTCTTTCGAGACATGATCACCCAAAGCGTGTATCACGTATTGCACTTAACGGACTGATTCTGCCTCCTGCGATGCGTTAAATGGCAGGACAGATTGGGTTCTATAGCCTTGGCTGGCATTCCACCACAGGAATACATGATCTCCCAGGAGTGTAGCATGTACGGCACTTAATTGACTGATTGAAAGTCGGTTAAATGACTAACCGCATTATATATGGATTAGTTTCATTTTGTCATCAAAATACCTACCATTATTCGGATATATAGAGACTTCTATATCATATTTATTTAATACTAGCAGTATATCCCGGCGTTGCCCGGGGGTAATGAAAGCTTTAAAACTAATCCATGGTCCTGGAGCTCGGACTCAGCCTAAAGAATATTTGAAATAATAAAATAATTGCGACAATTTGCCAATCGCACCTCATATATATATTTATATATATATGTATATATGCTAGCAGTATAGCACGGCGTTGCTCGGGTGTAATGAAAGCTTTAAAACTAATCCATGGTCCTGGAGCTCAGACTCTTTGGACGTTGGCACGAAAGACTAAAAAGCAATAGTTGTTTCCAGTTAAAGCGAAACCGTAGACTGAAAGAAAAATGAATGGATGTAAGTCAAATTTTGATTTTCTGCTATAGATATCAAATAAGATTTTTTCGTCGTAAACTGAATTTTGAAGGCTAAATAAGTCCTCTGAGTAAATGGTATCATGGCTGAGACTAAGAACTACAATTATACCTACTTAGAGCCAAACCCGAAGCAAAAACTAAAATAAAAGGGCTGAAAAAATACAGATAAACAGACACACACAAACATCTTGCGTTATATATATATACATTATCGATTTTCTGCACTATTGTAAGAACTGCAACATTGAAACTTCTGAATATCGTTTCTTATGTCTTTGTCTATGAGTGTATGAAATTTGATTAAAATCGGACCACTCCTTCTATAACTCGATTTTTTCGATTATCAATGTTCGATATTTATCGGGGGTACCTCGATACAAAACCTAGCTCAAAATACTCGCAGATGCTTATAGTACAACTGTGTAAATTTTCAAGAAAATCAGTTCAGCCGTTTCGGAGTCTATAGGTAACGGACACACACACGCAGATACACACACACAAAGTTTCCTTTATAAATAAGTTAAGATTTGGAATTCTTATTAAGTAAAGATATCAACACATGGAAGAAAGAGAAATATTCGCTAAGATTAGTTGTGTCGGTCAACACTTAAGTGAGCGTCATCTGGAGACTCAGTTCAGTTTTACAGTTAAGATGAAATGTACAAATGCTTCGTTACCCTTCATTTTCTTGTATGGATACGAAAGCTGATAATTTACAACCGAATTTTAAAAATACACACAATTAGACACAATTACTTCTAAAATAATTTAAAGAAATTTTATACGGACAACGAAACTTGCGCGAACGCTATTCACTAAAATCGATCACCCAGTCAGGGCCAGGTTATTGCCAAAATTAATCGACGCAAGCTTCGGCTTTTACGGCCAAACATACCTGCCATGACCCTCCGTCTCAGATCATCCGTGAACGTAGCGTGCAAGGCAAGTGTCCTGGTGACAGGCAACAAAAGTGTTCGTGGCTGGTTATCATGAAAAACTCTGTCAGATGTTATCCCTCTTGTCTAATGTGTAATGGAAAAAGAGAGCGCTGGCATGTAGTTGCCAAGGCTCCCCAGATGCTATTCCCCACCCTTGTCGATAACCTACATTGCTCTAGAGTGCAATGAACCTAATCTAGAAAGGAAAGATTTGTTCCCTTTTTTTAAATATAAACGCACCGGTGTACCTGACGCACCCTTTTTGTAAAGACAACGTTTTTTAAGAAAAAAAAATCTAAAGTCGTATTTGAAATTTTTATTCAATAAAGGCGGTACGATAGATTTATGGATAGCAGCTTGGTTTTAGGAATCAGAAAGCCAAGGTTGAATTTCTGTCGAGTTTATTACATTCAATTACGTGCTAAGACCTTTGGCAAAAGGTATCAAAATCCATCTCATTCCGCCCTGCAGAGAAGACTGGGTCCTGTAATCTTGTGTGGTAACCGGTTTAGGAGAAAGAAAACACTGAATTCACAACCAACTCGGAGAGAATTGGGATCTGTCAAGCTGTCTTCCCAAGAAACACCCTTCCTACTGCAGTAATACATGCTGTGCACCGACGACCCTCTGAAATTTCGCGTTTAATAAAAATAGAATTCAAGAAAATGTCGATCTGATTCTTTAAAAATTATCAAATCTTGTCTTAAAGTTAAAACAACTCAGAACATAAAAATAAGAAATACGGTCAACCAAAAAAAGTTTACTGCAATTTAGTTTGGCTAAATACAGTGAAAAAACTCAAAATATCTTTCATATTCAGGCATTTTATTATTGGGTCCACTCAGGCACTTAATAATTGGATCCAATCAGGCATTTATCATTGGACTCTATCAAGAATTTTATAATTGGATCCAATCAAACGTTTTATTTTTAGATTCAGTTTGGCATTTTTTTCATTGGATTCTATCAGGCATTTTATCAGGTATTTCTTTATCATTAGATTCAATCAAGCATTTTATCACTGGGTCCAATCAGGAATTTTATAATTGGTTCTAGTCAGGCATTTTATCATTGGATCCTATCAGGTATTTTATCCTTAGATCCAGTCGGGCATTTTATCATTATATCCAGTCAGGTATTTAATAATTGGATCTAATCATTTTGTTATTGAATCCTATCAGACATTTTACCATTGGATCCAGTCACTCATTTTATAATTAGATCCAGTCAAACCATTTTTTTCATTGGATCCAATAAGGCCTTTTTTCATTAGGTCCAGCCAGGCATTTCATCATTGGGTCCAGTCAGGCATTTTTTCACTGGATCTATCCAGGCATTTTATAATTGGATTCAATTAGGTATTTTACCATTGGATCAAATTGGGTTTTTTTAATTGGATACAATCACGTCAATGAAAAGCGTCGTTTGACAGTTTTTTCCACTTCGTCTTATCATCTCTGTTATTTTAAGATAATGTTATCCTACAAACACGCATATCTTATATTTAAATATAAATCCGTTTTTATTAACCTAAATTCATATTCATGGAAAATTATGGATAATTACAATTATCTTATTTTTCGATGTATAAGAATTACATTTTACACAAAAATGTTTATATACCGACAGTCAGGGAGCAGGCCAAAAAGTGCATCTGCGTGCGTGTTCGTTTGTTGGTTATTTTCACACTGACTTGTTATGTTTTTTCGTTTTGAGAATCATTCAATTTTCATCGGCCAGAAAAATATTTTTACACTAACTCGTAAAAATTTATTTCATCTTTCTTCTTCGAAGTTGTTTTCAGTAATTTTAATCCAAATTCGTGTGTATGCAATTCTACTTTTTAGTGATAAGAAATATGATACGGGTCATTAAGTTTTGTTTGTTGTTTTTGAAATCCAGAATTACAATTTTTCGCATCGTTCACGATTTTTTAAAAATTTAGAACGCGTTTGAATTTAGTGTGTGTGTGTGTGTGTGTGTGTGTGTGTGTGTGTGTGTGTGTGTGTGTTAGTATTTCATGTTGTTTTGTTGAGGGAAGGCTTGTATTTTTTTACAAATATTTTTCCTGCATCATGGGCGTGTCAAGGTCTACATTTTGGCAGATAGGCATTACTCTGAATTTACCGCTACTACATTGGTGTAAGCGTGGGAAAGGTACAATATCCTGTTATTGGCTAGTTTAATATTACGTTTGTGCAGGGAAACTATTTTATTCATGCCTTGTGTCACCCCCACATATATTTTTGCGCATTCATCACATTTTAAAGCATAAATAACATTTTTAGAGTTGCAGCTCAATTTGTTTTATTTCGAATAAATTGAAACCTTAAAACATGCCATTTAAGAAACTGCAAAACTGAACTGAGATTCTAGATGACCCTCAATTAAGTGTTTCTTAATTTTTTTAAATTACGTCCTGTGGATGGCATCCTCCTATACGAATGCATTCTTGAAATTTACTGTTGAGATTCCTCATTGACCGTTGCAACATCTCAGCTGGGATATTGTAAATTTTATCTCGAATCCTGTTTTAACTCATCCAGAGTTCTTGGTTAAGTCGTGTACACTTTACTCTTGAGATAGCCCCACAAGAAAATTCACAAACGGACAAACCTGACGATCTAGAGGGCCATGGAACGTTATCAAATCTAGTGATCACACGGCTACTGAACAATTCTCGCACAGCCTCCTATGATTGCTGTGCAGTGTGTGATGTCGCTCCATCATATTGAAACCAGGTTTCTTGAAACTGTGAAAAATTGATCAATTCAGATGTCTCCACGTAACGATTTGCAGTGACAGTGACTGAGATCCCCAGTTCATTTTCAAAAATATAAGGTCCAATGATCCCATGTAATGAAACGGCACACCATACTGTCACCTTACTATCTTGTAAAAAGCGCCTTTTTTTTATTTAATCGTATCGCCCCAAGCAGGGTATTTTACTGCCATTGTTGTGCAGGTGGCTACATAGGAGGAAAGCTATGACAATACACACTGCAAAATTCCCCGTTTTCTTTTTGGGTCACCCTGTATAAGGATAGTAGCTTCAACGACAAATAAAAAAGGTCTTAAATAATTGAAACATTAATAATAAAAATGGAAAAGCCAACACCCAATAACATTAACTATGAACACGAATACAATGTTCTGGCAGTTGACATATAAAAAAGTGGGATTGCTGCCCAAATACACAATTATACTTTTGAAAGAAAAAATTATTACCATAACACATTCTTTGAAGGAAAAATATATTGCCATAATACATATTTGAAGAAAAAAGAATTATTACCAGCAATACATTTTTGGAGAAAAAACTAGAAGACATCTTCAGTTTTCTAAAATAATTGAAGAAAATAAAATTAAATTTTTATCAAAATGTGACTAAATCAACCTTCTCACTATAAGCGAACATTAAAAAAATACCTTAAAACACTATCTTATTGGTATCAAATAACCCACAGATGTTGATATGCCGTTAAACAAAACTCAAACTCAGGTTCACTCCATACGCCAGTTGAAACTCATTTATACAACCCAACGCTAAGGAGGGTGGGAAAATGGTCGGTTTCTTTTACTTTTCTAGAAAATATCGGACACTTCCTGTCATGCTAATTCATTTTTTTTTTTTTCAGAAATTTCATAGTACGAAGCTCCTTTCGTTTAACACCAATCGTGACTAAGCTCACTCCATACCTCAGGTGGAGCCCATTTTTGTTGTTTACGTGTAAGTGAATATAATGAACTTGATTGAAATTCGAACTCGGATGATCGATTTCTCATTGCGAGCCGATATCTGTTACACCCCAATGCACATTCATGCTATATATATATATATATATATATATATATATATATATAATACGAAAAAGTTTCCTTCTTTACTTTCTTCTTTTTCTTTCTTTTTTTATCAATATTTCTTCTCATTTCAAAACAATAAAAACAGAATGCGTTTCCTTTAAAAATAAAAATTCTCAATTTGAAAACAACACTAGAAATCTCTTTAAGTATTTCTGTTTTTTTTTTTTCTTTTTTTTTTTTCAGACAGAATTCCAAGTGAATTTATGAAGTGGTCATTCCATTAAGTTATCCGTAATTTTATCTCTTTTCATTTTTCTTTTTTTCTTAATGGGAAATTAATTTTTTTTGACATTTATTTTATTTCATTTATTTTTACCTAAGATTTTCTGATTTATATTCATTTTGATTTTTATTTCTATGAAAATCTCAAAATGCAAACGAACATATGTTCTTTGCAAGCATTGGTTACTCAGTCAATGAATGGTTTATTATCATTACAATTAAGGATGAAGAAAACAGATACTACACTATGATCTAAGCCCGATAATCCCTGGCTGTTAAGTCAATGAATACCGAAAGTTTTTTTATAAAGAAACAAATAATATTACCATCAGAATTACCATTTATGGTAAATATGTTTCATACAAAACAGAATCCATAAAAAGAGATGTTGAACAAATTTATATTGCGTCACTAGTATTAAGTAGTAATTAGTGGGGGATCAGTTCATTACTTCATAAGAATATAAAACTGATGCCCCACTTTATGCCCTGTAGAAGTTTTAATTATGTTTCCAAATATTATGTTCAGTCAGTCAGTTAAGTGCCATACGTGAGACACTCTTTCGGTGATCATGTCTCGAAAGAGACATGACTGACTGGGCAGAAGATTATCTCGCACTAGGTTGCTATTGCTTTCTGCAGTAGACTGGTTGCCAGCCAAGGCTATAGAACCCAATCAGTCCTATTATTTGACTCATAGAGGTGGAAGCGATGTATTATAGTATTAAGTAGTAATTAGTGGGGGATCAGTTCATTACTTCATAAGAATATAAAACTGATGCCCCACTTTTTGCCCTGTAGAAGTTTTAATTATGTTTCCAAATATTATCTTCAGTCAGTCAGTCAGTTAAGTGTCATACGTGATACACTCTTTCGGTGATCATGTCTCGAAAGAGACATGACTAACTGGGCAGAAGATTATCTCGCACTAGGTTGCTATTGCTTTCTGCAGTACACTGGTTGCCAGCCAAGTCTAAAGAATCTAATCTGTCCTGCTATTTAACCCATAACTGGAGAGAAGAGACGGATAACTACCTTTTCCAATGGTATTTGTGCGTAAGTGAATGCAAGGAATTCAGCTAGAATTCGAACTCCCGATTTGTCGTTCCGAGATTATATCCACTGCACCACAACGCTTAAACAACGCACATTGACTTTTATTATTTTGTATTGAAGATTATGTCCAGCATCGTTATTTACCAAGCGGTCATTTTAGAAGTAGTGATGGCAATAATATCCTAATTTTACTTTCGTTATCACTTCTTTTTATAGAAGACTAGCATTATAGCCCGGCGTTGCCCGTGCAACTCAGAACATAGTAGTAGGCGATATAAAAAAATAATTACATAAAAAATTGTTGTTTCAAAATTGTTAAAAAATTCCATGAAAAAATCTCTTTTCTTTTGTTTTGCGTAAACGTGATTTGATGTTTTGTGTGACATTGTAAACAACATTGCCTTTGCTTTTGTTTCAAAATTACGGGAGAAAATATTTACATTTTTTGTTGACTAAATGAATTTAACATAAAAATAAAAATTATTTATTTTGTTTTACTGAAATTAGAAGTATCAAAACTATTAAGCTCTCAGTTCAGAAATTTTTTAAGAATATTTAAAAATGCAGACATTTAATTTTAGAGGAAAAAGTTACATTAATGCCACACGAATTACAGACAGTTGTTTAAAAAAATACTTTATTTATTTTTATTTTTTTTTACATATTTTGTTTTTGTTTGAAAAAACACTTTTTTTAAAATATTTCTTTTGTTTCAAAATTACGGGGGAAAATATTCACATTTTTTGGTTGACCAAGTGAATTTTTAAAACGTCGGAATAAAAATTAAATATAAAGGCCCATTTTTCTTTTAATAAAAACATATTTTAATCGAGTTTGACACGTGTTATTTGATTTCTGTGACGTAATCTAGCAAGCATCTTAGATCTTTGATGTTTTACGGAGCAAATGTAAACAATCGGCTCCATTGGCCAAAAAGTGTGAAAGGGAAAATTGCTGAATTTAAACTCAAAAAGTATGTGTCGACATGGCTTCCCTGTAGATATGCGTCCCTAGAAAGTTTGAATTGTGTAGCTTAAAAGATGTAGGCGTGCATAGGTTACAGTCACACACAGACTCACAAATTGCAATTTTAAATATATATATATATATAGATAGATTAGTCAGAAAGAAACATTATTAAGAGTTAGCTAATTCATTTTTTTTTAAATGGTTTTAGAAATTTCATAATATGAAGCTTTTTTCGTTGAGCACCTATCAGGACTCAAGCTTACTCCATACCTCACGTTAAACTTATTTATACGACCCAGTACTAAAGAGGATGGGGAAATGTCGGTTCATTTTACTGTTCCAGAAAGTATTGGACTTTTCTTGTCATGCTAATTCATTTCTGTTATTTTTATTTTTTTATTTTATTTTATTTTTAGAAATTTCATAATATGAAGCTGCTTTCGATGAACACCTATCAGGACTCAAGCTTACTCCATACCTCACGTTAAACTTATTTATACGACCCAATACTAAAGAGGGAGGGGAAATGTCGGTTCATTTTACTGTTCCAGAATGTATTGGACTTTTCTTGTCATGCTAATTCATTTCTGTTATTTTTATTTTTTTATTTTATTTTATTTTTAGAAATTTCATAATATGAAGCTGCTTTCGATGAACACCTATCAGGACTCAAGCTTACTCCATACCTCAGGTGAAACATTTATACGAACTAACGCTAAAAAGGATGGAGAAGTAATCAGTTTCTTTTACTGTTCCCTTAAGTATCGAACTCCTCCTGCCATGCTCTTTTTTCGCAGGAGTCAGATCAGAACAAAAATGAAATATTGCTGCCCAATCCCGATTCTAATCAAACATCATTTTCCAGCTTTAAGTTCAAAAGTCTCTCTGCGTGCTTGTGGGGGTGAATTATTCCCTACCCTACACCTCCTTTTCTTCAAACAAAATGCTGTTAGTCTCTCGTCACTCCATCGCTATGAACATGGCGAATGTTTTGACAAGCTGCATTCCTTAGTTTCTCCAGCTGAGAAAATTATAACAAAGATCCGTCATGTTAAGTACACTCATCCTCATTGTCTTCATATTCCATTAGTAAGGAAGATGTTCTACTTTAAGGGTTAACCGTTATCTATCCTAGGTATCCACATGTTCTGGACTTACATTTTCCATGAATGCCTTTCGCGTATGATCACCAAAGTTAATCAAGTCAGTAACAGGAAGTCGCAGGCGTTCCTGCAACACAAGAAATGCTAATCATTGACAAAAATACAGATGCCTATGGGGCAGAACATGTTAATGAATTATTCCCAAGCTGATAGGGACCTAAAAATGAATGTAAGCACTGGATAGTGAGTTTCTCTATTTGGAAAATCCCTTTGTATCAAACGAAATTATAGCCAATTGAGGAAGTTAATTTCTGTCCAAATTTATGGAATGAGGAGTTATCTTTACATTATTAATACTTGAACTAATATCTCAATTTTTGTTGTAATTATTACAGAGGTTGAGCTATAACAAATATTTAAGCTTTCATTATATCTAGCCAGCTTGTTCGAAATCAATATAGACATAATTAAATCTTACGAAAGAAAATGATACTTCTTTCGTAAGATTTAATACAAAGTTCTGAATGCTTACAATGAGAGTAAGCATTTGGTTTTAAATATAGTGTACTTCATAGTTTAAGTTTCCTTAAACAGAAGTCTTACGGCAAAGAACGTTGATACACCGATTCTCGTGCAATCAGCGAAGTTAAGCAACGTCGAGCTGTAATGTAAGCTGTGTAGTGTAATGGACACTGACTAGAAATTGGAAATCAGAAAGGAAACGAGTTCCAATTCCAGTCACTTACACTTACAAAAATACCATTGAGAAAGGTATGTACTTACCTATCCCCCACCAGCTATGGATTAATTAGTTTAACTTGTATCAATAAATCATTATTCAGTAAGAGTCTACATTGAATGGCTCTCGGGCCTCGGATTAGGTGAACAATATCATAAATATATTATATATTGCGCGTGTCTAACTTTAGAAATTTAACTTTCTAGAGTCGTGTTGCTTCTAAAATCTGTCTTCAAATTTCGCATCTAATAAATCTTTCATTTTTACCAATTGTGTATGTGTGCTGAATTATCCAATTGTTATTTAATGTTGGCATAGCTACTGCCACGGCGGCATCACCGAAAGACTGAATGAACACTTCCAACCGTTACTTATACCTCCCCTCACAAGAGATGAGGGGAAGTAGCCCGAGAAGAGCACCCTCAGAGCAGCCCGAAATCAGTCGAGAGGCGGTCTACGAACACTGCTACCTTAACGACCATTACGAGTGCCAGTTCTAAGGCCGACGGTCGAATCATAGTATTACACAATAACTCGTAATGTCATTCCTACTAACCAAGATCCAAATATTGTATTTTTTCCGTATTTAATATATATTCGTATTTTCCTATTTGGTTGTTTCTGCGTTATTCTTACTGGACTTTACCCGGGTCTACGATAGCTACTAAACACAGTGCTCTTCAAACAAAAAGTCTTATGTACGATTTGGTTAGATTTGTACACAAAGCAGATATTTGTTTTCAAAAATTATATTAAATCAACTACTAGACCGGCTGATAGGAAAGTGCCATATTGCCAAATACTTTTTCGCCCAGAATATATCTTACTCGTGCAACCAAACTGGCAACTGGGTCTCACCCATTCACAGTCAGGTTAGTCAAATGCAGACAATTCTACTCCTGCAGCTTCTTCTCTCGCACGTTCCGCCTGTGGAACTCGCTCCCGTATTCTTGCTTTCCTGACGGCTACAACCTCCAGAAATTTAAATGCAAAGTCAATACTCATCTACTAACCACTAGACTCTAGCTCTCTCCCCACCCCTGTATAACCTTCCCTTCCTCTCCACCTATGTATCTGTCATCGCACCTGCTATCTCAGCTTTCTATTGTTCCTTTCTAACTAGGTTGTACTCCTCACTCTTTTCTAATTAATCTTTTTACATTTATGTAGCCCCTGCACATCAGTGGCGTTTCCGCCTTGCTCGGGGTGAAATGATTAAAAAAAAAATTTATAAGTTTATAATTTGTCTATGCATTGAATATTGCTGTCATATATGATTTCGTACGCCTGTTATATATTAAGAGATCCTTGACAAAATCCAAAGAAGCTGAAACGCCATTAATCCTGACCTGTCATTTTTGGCTTCCGTCACTCTCACACACCTATAATGTAATAATGCTTTTCTGTACCCTTTTAATACGGCCTTAAGGAGGAGATATTATATTCGGTCGCGTTTGTCTGTCTGTCTGTGGTCAAGATATCTCAAGACTCACTTGTTGGATTCGTATAAAACATTCAGGGAAAATTAGGCTCATGAAAAGCACGAACGGTTCAGATTTTTGGTTCGATTCAATTCGTGATAAAGTTTCTTTATTTAAGGTTATTTTCCGGTTTTATTAAGAAAATTTAATTTTTATCTTTCAAATGCTAAATACTGAATTACCTCCCCTAGGTTTTTTTTTTAAATACTGAATTACTTTCTCTGTTTCTTTTTAAGTGCGCAGTTAATTTTGAGAGCGATCGAGTTCCTTTTTTGTATTGTTATTCTTAAACGAAATCAAGTTCATTGCAGTTATTCTTTCTCATTTTAATAATAATATCGTGTTAATTAATGAAATGATGTCGGTGTTTCCTTGTCGGAGATTTGCGATCTTTGGTTGCTTTTTTAATCTATAAATAATTTCATGTTCTAATGACTTTGCTCGATAGTGCATAGACTTTATCTACTGAAGTGCAGTACTAGATTGTCAGCGAGGTCTCGTCATTTTATCCTTGAAATGGCTGGATGTAACCAATAAGTTCAATGCCAACAGATTTTTTTTCCTCGCTTGTAGAACTCTCTAGAAGTTTCTTACATTCCAATCAACTTTAATCTTTAGAAATTTAAATACAATGACAATTGTTTTTTCCTGTCGTCTTGATTACTCTTCTTTTATTGTTTTCACTCCTTAATACTGTTTTGTTTTTCTTATATTCTTTCATCTTCAGTCACCCCCTGCGTCTCAGGGGATTTCTTGCCTCGCTTGGAGTGAAATGATTTAAGTAATCTGTGTCAGTTTTAAATTGGTAAGAAACTTCTTGGCCTTTTCACGATGAGACAGGTAGATCAATTCAATTTAGCGGTCCGTTAAAACTTTCCAAGGTATTAAGATTTTTAGATTTATAATCTCTTGCTTTGGACATTCAGAGTTCATAACGAAATAAAAGAGTTGTTGTTTTTTAATTCCTTCAGAACATCGTACGATCATGTCTTTCCACGGATTCCTTTTTTATTATATGTGAACTGCCATAATTTATTTGGAAACATAGTAGAATCAATTCCCGTTGCTTTCTCGAGAGTTTCAAATTCGAGTTTTCTTGTCACAGATTAGATTTATCAAAGGCTAGAGAGCCTAGACTACACTGTTATTTATTTTAACTGTTTGAAAAAAGAGACGATTACACAAACATGTATTTCAACTAAATATAACGTTTAAAGAAACAAATATGAATATGTATGCGTGTGTGCGGGCACATCATATTTATAACACGTAGATAGATAGATAGATAGATAGATAGATAGATAGATAGATAGATAGATAGATAGAAACAGACTCCAAGAGATAGATAGATAGATAGATAGATAGATAGATAGATAGATAGATAGATAGATAGATAGATATGAATAGACTGCAATAGATAGATAGATAGATAGATAGATAGATAGATAGATAGATAGATAGATATGAATAGACTGCAATAGATAGATAGATAGATAGATAGATAGATAGATAGATAGATAGATAGATACAAAAAAGACTCCAATAGATAGATAGATAGATAGATAGATAGATAGATAGATAGATAGATAGATAGATAGATAGGTTCTTCTTTCGTTATGCACTAGACTGTCTCATTAATTTAATTTCTTTTTACAACAAAACAACGATAAACATTTTATTCCTTAAAAATACGAATATTCAGGGCCGACGCAAAGATGACGTGCACCCAGAATCTATTATAAATGACCCTCACTCTACTAAATCTCAATTTTCATAAGATAGTCTTCATATAAAATACAAATTTTACTCTAATGTAATGTACAAGGATTAATCATATACATAGATGAACAACTTTTACAAGACTTAGAATAAGCCAAACAAATTCATGGATTTAGCCAACAAAAAAAAGTCCTCAGAATGATGCCAAAACCTACGAAAATTCTTCATTCTTTGATAGTTAACTGTCAGTCAGTGCGATACGTGAAACACGCTTGGGCGATTATGTCTTGAAAGAGACATCACTGACTGGGCAGAAGATTATCCCGCAGTAGGTTGCCATCATTTTCTGCAGTAGACTGGCTGCCTGCCAAGGCTATAGAACCCAATCTGTCCTGTTATTTGACTCATAACTAGAGGGGGAAGAAATGTATTATATTATTTAGTAAATTATTTTAAGTTTATTACTTCATAACAATAGAAAACCGATCCCCCATTTATGACCAGTAGAAGCTTTAATCATGATTCCAACTATTATGTTCAGTCAGTCAGTCAGTTAAGTGCCATACGTGAAACACGCTTGGGCGATTATGTCTCGAAAGAACCATCACTGGGCAGAAAATTATCCCGGAGTAGGTTGCCATTGCTTCCTTCGAGTTAACTGTATTTAGTTTAATTTTTAACGTATAAAAATATAAGTCGAAAAAAACACATTATTATATTATAGCGAGTGTTACAAAAGAGTTTTGGTCGGGTGTTCGAGTTTGTAATCACCGGCCCTGCGACTATTAAAACAATTTTAATTTTATTTCTTATTCCTCTACCTTTAGACGACCGTATCAGTTTATTCTTTTTTAGTTTATTTGCTTGTTGGCGTCTTCGTTGAAATCAGTAAATTTCCTGTTATGGTTGATGCCATATTTCCTGCTTAACGACTACCACAAGATTTACTCACTTTGCCTAGCAATGGTCTTTTAGATAAGAACGTTTAGCTCAAAGCATTCACTGTTTTCTTTCTTTCTTCACGGAAGAAATAAAAGAATTCAAATAAAATGTCGTTAGAGACAACTTTGTAATTTTATTGATTTAAATTTCAGCCTCTTTTTATCGGCTGTCATATGCTCGACACATGTTTAGACTCTCATGTATTTCTTTCCTTTAATGGAAATTATTTTTGTTTATGTCATTTCAATGTTATATCTAAACTTATTTATAAATTGAGCTTTGTCTCTATGTGTGTGTGTCTGTCTGTGTGTGTGTGTGTGTATCCGTTACCTATAGACTCCGAAACGACTGAACCGATTTTCTTGAAAATTTACACAGTTGTACTATAAGCGTCTGCGAGTGTTCTTAGCTAGGTTTTGTGTCTAGGTACCCCGAATAAATATCGAAAATCGATAATCAAAAAAATCGGTTTATAGAAGTAGTGGGCCGATTTTAATCAAATTTGATACACTCATAGATAAAGACATAAGAAACGATATTCAGAAGTTTCAATATATATATATAAAGCAAGATGTTTGTGTGTGTGTCTGTTTATGTTTTTGCTTCAGGTTTGGCTCTAAGTAGGTATAATTGTAGTTCTTAGTCTCAGCCATGATACCATTTACTCAGAGGACTTATTTAGCCTTCAAAATTCAATTTACGACGAAAAACCTTATTTGATATCGATACCAGGAAATCAAAATTTGACTTACATCCATTCATTTTTCTTTCAGTCTACGGTTTCGCTTTAACTGGAAACAACTATTGCTTTTTAGTCTTTCGTGCCTACGTCGAAAGAGTCTGAGCTCCAGGACCATGGATTAGTTTTAAAGCTTTCATTATACCCGAGCAAAGCCGGGCTATACTACTAGTATAAAAATCTTTTATCCGAGAAATTTGATTTTATGTGAAAAAGATGATTGCAGAGGCTTTGTTAGTTTTAGGGAATGTATCGGAACTTCCTTTGAAAGAATAGAGAAACATGTAATACAGTGTAATGAAGGATTAAATACGTCTGATAAAAGTAGCAGTAAAACCGAACGGAAAACAAAGTGGGAATCAGAAAACACTACAAGAAAAAATAATGATAACTCACTATAAACGGTTTCATTCTCAGTAAAGCTTAATTCTTTCAATGTCTGTTGAACATTAAGTTAACTGCAGACATCAAGAGAAATTCATATATACAATCCATTTCTAACCAAATACCACAGATAACAAAGCAGGATGTTTTTACTGCAATTTTAATCTTTTCAGGTCTAGGGTCATTATCTAGCCTACATATCCTCATATGTACCTCTTGCATCTTTAGTATACGCACTTACAAAAAGGTCGGCTCATTCTAATGATCTCGAAAGTACATAATTCATTCCTATATGCTAGAAATTTAAATAAGTCAGATCAAAACAAAATTTAGTATTACTGCTTATCTTGACTGAAGTTGCTCGATGCTCACATTCTAGATTTGAGAGAGTTTTTCTGCTTCATCTTTACAAGAGTAAGGGTTAGACCTCAAAATGAAGTATTACTGTCACAACTTGACTGAAGCTACTCCTCTCTCTCTCTCTCTCTCTCCCCCTCTCTCTCTCTCTCTCTCTCTCTCTCTCTCTCTCTCTCTCTCTCTCTCTCTCTCTCTCCCCCCCCCCTCTCTCTCTCTCTCTCTCTCCCTCTCTCTCTATCTCTCCCCCCCCCCTCTCTCTCTCCCCTCTCTCTCTCTCTCTCTCTCTCTCTCTCTCTCTCTCTCTCTCTCTCTCTCTCTCTCTCCCTCTCTCTATCTCTCTCTCTATCTCTCTCCCCCCCCCCTCTCTCTCTCTCCCTCTCTCTCTATCTCTCTCTCTATCTCTCTCTCTATCTCTCTCTTTCTCTCTCCCTCTCTCTCTCCCTCTCTCTTCTCTCTCCCTCTCTCTCTATCTCTCTCTCTCTCTCTCTCTCTCTCTTCTCTCTCTCCCTCTCTCCCTCTCTCTCTCTCTTTCTCTTTCAAACATAGATAGGGTCCTTGTGCTACGCTTCATCATTAGAAGATTCAAATTAGACCCTAAAAAGGAATATTTCAACAATATCTTGATTGAAAATGCACAATCCTCACTAAGCAGCATTATTAGAACCTTTTTCTGCTAAGTATCATATTGCCAAATGCCATATTAGACACCAAATGAAGAACTGCTGTCTTATCTTGCCAGAAGCCGACAAATATTTCTTTACAGCATTGATAGAGTTCTTCTGTTATACTTCATTTTTGCAATCGTCAGATTAGACGCGAAATAAAGTATTGATGATATATCTTACCTGGAGCAGACCCACTTTCTAGTCTTGATGGGGTCCTTTTGCCAAGTTTCATCTTTAGAGCAGTCAGATTAGACAAAAAGGTCTATTGTTGACATAACAGTGTTTTAACCGTGATAGAACACTCTTTCAAAACTTCACTTTTACAAAAGTAAGATTAGGCATAAAGAATGGGTCTTACAGCCATGTCTTGCCAAGAACTTCTCAATCCTAACATTCTCATGTTGATAAAGTCATCCATCGTTACAAGAGCCAAATTAGAGCAAAAATGCAGGATTTCTGCCATATCTTAGCTAAAGCTGTTCATTCCTAACTTTTCAGGCCGAATAGTGGCTTTCTGTCTCCTTTTATCTTTACAATTGTCAGATTAGACACAAAAATAGTGTATCATTGCCATATCCTTCTTGGATATACTTAATCCTTATTTTCAAAATGATAGAATCCGTCTACCAAGCTTTATTTTACAAGTGTCCGATTAGACCTCAGAAGAAATATTGCTACCATATCCTCGGTGAAGGGCCGTAATTTTTCTTTCCAAAATTGATAGAATTCTTTGGCATTGCTTCATCTTTACAAGTGTTTCATCAGAACAAAATGATATTGCTGCTATATTTTGGCTGAAGCTTTTCAAGCTTCACTTTACAGACTTCATAGAGTCTTTCTGGCACGCTTCATCTTTACAAAAGTCAGGTCTTGTTTGGAGTTGGTCAACCCTCATTTTTCATCATTGACCTAGTCTTTCTCCCATATTTCATAGTTACAAGAGTCAAGTTTGTTTGAAATTAGTCAACCCTCATTTTTCATCATTGATCTAGTCCTTCTTCCATGATTCATCTTTACAAGAGTCAGGTCCTGTTTAGAGTTGGTCAACCCTCATTTTTCATCATTGATCGTGTCCTTCTTTCATGATTCATCTTTACAAGTATCAGGTCCAGTTTGGAGTTGGTCAAACCTCATTTTTCATCATTGATATAGTCAGTATCCCATGTTTCATCTTTACAAGAGTCACATTAGACCAAAAACGAAGTATCTCTCTCATATCTGTAGATTCTCCGTCCTCACTTTCTGCCCTGATCGTCGAATTGTGTCACGTTTCATATTTTTACAAAAGTCAGATTAAACCCATAAAGAAATATTGCTATCATATCTTGGCTGAAGCCGACCACTTCTCGCTTTTCAACCTTGATAAGATGTCAAAAGGTTTTACGTTGTTTTGTAAGAAAAGACATACTTTCACAATGCAAGCTATTTTGTAAATAGGCAATATTACAAGCCTGTTGGCACTGACTCGCTGACCTCATGCCAAATGATCAGATATACACTATTCTCTCTTTCCTCTTCTCACTAATTATAGGCATTTTAACAATAATTATTTACTCCTTAAATGAGGTGAAATAGAATAAAAGAAAAATATAACCTGCAAGTATATTTTTGAAGACAACAAATTAATATATTGAGCACATGAAAAGGGAAAATAATATACTGATGTGAAGTGGACACATAAAAAGAGAAAATATTATCTCTATCCTGGTTCAAAACACTTATTTAAGCACATATGGACGCTAGGAGATCAGATATGAAAGTAGTAAATGTAATATGTGGAAAAAGTGAGTGTTAACAGTATGTCATATATTAAATGAATGCGTATTGTTAATCAGAATGTATTCAAGAATAGACATGAGTAGGTGTGAAGAGTGATTCTTTGAATACTGTGTGAAAAGGATTTCCCTTTGTTTACAAATACTACAAGCACAAATTAAAATGTGTCGCAAACAGAATAAAGGCAACGCTGATATTTACCCTATCCAAAGCAAAAGACCTGAATTATTCATCATTAAAAAGTGTCAAGTAACTGATTGTCGCTTCTGCATAAGACCGTAGAGTCAAATGGAAAGTGATAATCAGGATAATATCTGACGTATTAGGTGAAAAGGAAAATTATAATGTCATTTCTCAAGTGTTCAGCTGATTTTAGTCGTAATTGTTTGGATATTCAGAAATCTTAGTCTTCCAGTTTTCTTAGAGTTATTGTTAAACGCTTAGCAATTGTTCCTAGATTTCAACGGCAGTTGTCATTGCTGTAATTTTCATGGTCCTTTTTTTCATGGTCCCTTTTTTTTCATGGTTCCTTTTTTTATGGTCCTTTTTTTCATGGTTCCTTTTTTTTCATGGTCCTTTTTTTCATGGTTCCTTTTTTTTCATGGTCCTTTTTTTCATGGTTCCTTTTTTTTCATGTTCCTTTTTTTTCATGTTCGCTTTTTAAGGTTCCTTTTTTTATTCATGGTTCCTTTTTTTTCATGGTTCCTTTTTTTTCATGATCCTTTTTTCATGGTCCTTTTTTTCATGTTTCTTTTTTTTTTCATGGTTCCTTTTTCTTCATGATTCCTTTTTTTTTTTCATGGTCCTTTTTTTATGGTTCCATTTTTTTCATGGTTTCTTTTTTTTCATGGTCCGTTTTTTTCATGGTTCCTTTTTTTTTCATGGTTCCTTTTTTTTTATGGTTCTTTTTTTTCATGGTTCCTTTTTTTTTCATGGTTTTTTTTTTTCATGGTCCTTTTTTTTCATGGTTCCTTTTTTTTCTTGGTCCGTTTTTTACATGGTTCCTTTTTTTTAGGGTTCCTTTTTTTTCATGGTCCTTTTTTTCATAGTTCCATTTTTTTCATGGTTCCTTTTTTTCATGGTCCTTTTTTTTTCATGGTTTCTTTTTTTTTTTCATGGTTTCTTTTTTTTTCATGGTCCTTTTTTGATTCATGGTTCCTTTTTTTTCATGGTTCCTTTTTTTTCATGGTCCTTTTTTCATGGTTCTTTTTTTCATGGTTCTTTTTTTTTTCATGGTTCCATTTTTTTCATGGTCCTTTTTTTTCATGGTCCTTTTTTTTTTCATGGTTCCTTTTTTAAGTCAAGTTAGTAATCTATTTTTTCTTGTTTTTAGGCAACTAAATCCAGTTTTCTGGCCTAGATTTGGTGATCTGTTGAGTTTTAATGATATCGAGCACTGTGTTTCAGTCTCTAGAAACATTCTGGTCTCTTCATATACCAATGTATGGTCAAAACCAGTCGCTTGAACAGTTCCTAGAGCCTCAGCATTCTCACACGGGTTTTTTGCTCCTTCTTTTTCAATTACGTACATTTATTTCTTATGCATTTGATTATCTCATCTTTATTTTAATATTGTCTGCATTTGCTATTGTGTCTTATCTGTTCTGTTCCCTTTATGACTGGTTCTTATGATTTTATTATGCTTAACTCTTAAGAAAGATACGTTTTCTCCTTTCAAATATTCTCTACGCAGCCGTGTCGATTCATCTGATTTTACAGACATTGATGGTTACAATTCATCGAACTCATTTCCAAATGTTCGATCAATGGGCTAACGGAAGTAGAATCGCACATGGAACGAGAACAATCTACCCCACTGATCGAAATGAAGAGTTCGGTTCGAAATTCCTAGAATCTGAAGTAGGCCGTGGCGTACAACAGCTGAAACGTTATAAACATGACAATAAGGATGAAGACAATAGTCCGAGTAATGTAAATAAGGAAACTTTTCTGGATGAAAGTAACCTGCAATGGGTTGATAAATCGTAAAAAAGAAATCAACCAAATCCGCTTGATCGTATCTACTTCCCAAACAATCTGCTAGTTGTAATTTTTTCTTACTAAGCGATCTGTTGATATTTTTAGTTTGTTAATTCGAGAATTTGTGTTTTTCCTTGTTCCTTGACAGTAACGGACATTTCCCAATATGGCGCTACCCAATCTTCTCTTCCTAGCCTCAAAAGAGTTTAAAAATAAAATAAAAACAAAACATTGCTGATAGTTGATGAATGGTGGGTGTATACTGAGGAGGCAAGGGATACATATGAGTGAATTTAGGGTAGATAATGATTGATCCTAGACTTAAAAGGTTAAGATCGTAGTGAAAACATTACTCGGACTATTGACTTCATTTTTATTGTCATGTTTATAACGTTTCAGCTGTTGTACGCCCCGGCCTACTTCAGATTCTGTTAAGTTATATGTCATCTTTGGGTTCCTACGCTACTAAATAAAACAGTATCAATGAAAATGGCTATGCAACCTCTTTTCCACGGACGAAAAGCTGTTAACCTCTTACTGTTCTGTCGCTATTTTCGTGACTGATGTTTGAACTCACGACATTGCTTGGTTCCATTAATTCAGACCTCCACGTTATGCAACGTACACTGAGTGGATACATATCCTCACTTCGTTCATATTCTATTACTGAGGAGGAAGTTCCACTAAGACAGCTTCTACTCCAAAACAAATTGGAGAAGTTTACGCAGAGGATTGTTACAGAATGCGAAGGCCAGACCCAAAATGTTCAACGATTGACCGGAGTGCCTCGTGAGCGTGGTATCCTGACAGTTGTCTTTTTTTTATGGGTTTTGGATATAAGTCCAAAACGGCACAAATTCAAAAGAGAGCCGCAAGAATTCTGTCGATAGTCAATAGTCGATACCCTTTTCACACCCAGTGACCGGCTAATACCACCAGCGAAGAGACGCCGAGTCAAAGTGAAAAATCCGTTCCTGTGACGCCATTCTTCATAATGTCTCTTAGAATCTAAGCTAACACAATTCTGTCCTAATAAAACGAATAACAAAAAGAAATGGGCTTTTCGTTGATATTGCATCATTTAGTAGCGTGGTAACCCAAATACGACAGATAACATAACAGGATGCTTTCACTGCAATCTTAACTTTTTCAGCGGGCGTCCCTCAAGGTTCCATCCTAGGTCCCACGCTCTTTCTGATCTACATTAATGATCTCCCCGACACCATTAGATCCCAAGTTGGCATGTATGCCGACGACACAACAATCTACTCTCGCATCGATCAGAAACCAGGTCTGGACGACAAAGTGAACCTCGCTGCCGTACTTAAAAGGGACCTCCAATCCGTAGTGGCCTGGGGTAGGAAATGGTTGGTAAATTTCAATGCCTCTAAAACAAAGCTGTTATCAACTAACCACTATAGACAATCGCATCTACCTCCCATTAGCATGGGACAGGCTAGCCTCCCAGAGAGTAAAATACTACGCCTCCTTGGCCTTACACTCTCGGCGGACCTCAAATGGAATGACTATATCGAATCCATTGCCAAATCTGCTGCTATGAAAGTCGGCTCCCTGTGCAGGGCCCGGAAATTTTTCCCACCTGAATCTATTCTGCACATATACAAATCTACCATCCGCCCGTGTATTGAATATTGCTGCCATATCTGGTCGGGGGCCCCTGCTGCTCTCCTTGGGCTTCTTGACAAAATACAAAGGAGGATCTGTAACGTGATTGATACTGACTTGGCAGACCGGCTGCAGCCGCTCTCTCACCGGCGTGATGTGGCTTCCCTGTGCCTCTTCTACAAGTACTTTCATGGCTTCTGCTCCGATGAGCTTAGATCACTGGTGCCGCCTAAGCAGGAATTTACACGAGTTACTAGATTAGCAACTAGGTCCCACCCTTTTACAGTTAAACAAATAAGATGTAACCGTAAATTCTACTCCAACAGCTTCTTTTCTCACGCTTCCCGCCTGTGGAACTCCCTTCCACAAGTCTGCTTTCCCGACAGTTACAATCTCCAGGTGTTTAAATGTAGGGTCAATAGAAACCTCCTATCACACTAACTCCCAACTATTCTCAGAACACTCTCATCTACCCAACCCTCATTCTCAGTATCCTTACCCGCCTATCACCCAGCCTCTGACATTTCCTATATTTAATCAGCCTTTCTCCACTCTACGTAGCCCCCTGCGCAGTAGTGGCAGTGACATGCCTTGCTCGGGGTGAAACGCTTATAAAAAAAAAAAAAAAAAAAGGTCTAAGGTCATTATCTACCCTACAGATCTTCATATGTACCTCTTGCATCTTCAGTATACGCACTTACAAGAACTCAATCTAGTAACTACAATTTCGAGTGGCTCTTGGGCCTTGTATTATGTAAACAATAAAAAACTTGATATCATTGTCTTGAATATGACTGTTTAGCAGAAATACCTTCGAGATATACCTTTCAGAAATACCTCCCATTCTAGATAAAGACACCCTTGTCACTATTAAGTTATGTGGGAGGTATTGCTGGGAAGTATATGTACATGGGAGTTATTTCTGAGAGGTATATGTAGGAGGTATTTCTGCTGAACCTTGTATGACAGTTTCTGATTTTTATAAAAATGTTTAAGGTTATACATATTTATGAGATGTTTGACCTTTTCTCGTTGATTTTTGTTTTTTTGTTTTTGTCAATCCAGGTAGAAAAGGATTTCCGACATCATAAGTAAATATGTTATCAGCTTGTATTTACTAAATATTTATTTGTTGTTTCTTTCATTGTCAAAATATGTTTTATTTTCATGGGTTCTATGGGGTGGATTAGAGTGTTAGTACCCTGGCCGTCAGGTCTACGGATCCTTGCTTCATCCCGACATCACGTATAGCACTTTGAAGCCGTTCGGTACGACAGTGGTCACACACTGTCCTACCGGCTAAACTACAGAGAAATTACCTGTCGAACCCAACGCTCAAATCTGTTACTTAAGCCCCACATATACGGGATATATGTTTGTCCCTCATTATCAATAGTGATGTATTTTTTGCACCTCAAAAGCCATTATTACCTCTTGTATACCTGCGGCAGTGGTGGTACGGTTCTTCTTCAAATGAAATAGCGTTCTTCGTCACTGACTAAGATTAAAAGCTAAACGGGATAAAATTCTCAAAATTATATTTTATTACGTGCCTTCTAAATGAAGCGATCCCAATTACGTGCCTGCTAAATGAAGCGATCCCAATTACGTGCCTGCTAAATGAAGCGATCCCAATTACGTGCCTGCTAAAAAGGAAGGATCCAAAATAAGTGCGAGCTAAAAAGTCTGTCAGTTAAGTGCCATACGTGATACACGCTTTGGGCAATCATGTCTCTTTCGAGACATGACTGACTGGGCAGAAGATCCCGCAGTAGGTTGCCATTGCTTTCTGCGGTAGACTGGTTGCCGACCAAGGCTATAGAACCCAATCTGTCCTGCTATTTGACTCATAACTAGAGGGGGAAGAAATGTATTATATTATTAAGTAGTAATAAGTGGGGGATCAGTTTATTACTTCATAACAATAGAAAACCGATCCCCCACTTTCTGACCAGTAGAAGCTTTAATCATGATTTCAGCTATTATGTTCAGTCAGTCAGTTAAGTGCCATACGTGATACACGCTTTGAGCAATCATGTCTCTTTCGAGACATGACTGACTGGGCAGAAGATCCCGCAGTAGGTTGTCATTGCTTTCTGCGGTAGACTGGTTGCCTGCCAAGGCTATGGAACACAGTCTGCCCTGTTATTCGCCCCATAACTGGAGGTAAGACGGATTAATACCTTTCCCATGGGTATTTGTGCATAAGTGAATGTCATGAATTCAACTGGAATTCGAACTCAGCTCCCTGATTCGTCATTCCGATATATATATTGCTGGGATGGGTTTTGTGGTGCAGTGGTTATCGACTCAGAATAGCGAATCATATATATATATTAGCAGTACAACCCGGCGTTGCCCGGGTGTAATGAAAGCTTTAAAACTAACCATGATTCTGGAGCTCAGATTCTTTGGACGTTGGCACGAAAGACTAAAAAGCAATAGTTGTTTCCAGTTAAAGCAAAACCGTAGACTGAAAGAAAAATGAATGGATGTAAGGCAAATTTTGATTTCCTGGTATCGATATCAAATAAGTTTTTTTCGTCGTAAACTGAATTTTGAAGGCAAAATAAGTCCTCTGAGTAAATTGTATCATGGCTGAGACTAAGAACTACAATTATACAATTATAGAGCCAAACCCGAAGCAAAAACTAAAATAAAAAGGCTGAAAAAATACAGACATGCAGGCAGATAAACAGACACTCACAAAAACATCTTGCCTTTTATATATATATATATATATATATATATATATATATATATATATTATCGATTTTCTGCACTATTGTAAGAACTGCAATCTTGAAACTTCTGAATATCGTTTCTTATGTCTTTGTCTATGAGTGTATCAAATTTGTTTTAAATCGGACTACTTCTTCTATAACCCGATTTTTTCGATTATCAATTTTCGATATTTATCGGGGGTACCTCGACGCAAGACCTAGCTAAGAACACCCGCAGATGCTTATAGTATAACTGTGTAAATTTTCAAAATCGGTTCAGCCGTTTCGGAGTCTATAGGTAACGGATACACACACGCACAGACACACACACAAAGTTTCATTTATAAATAAGTTTAGATTATATATATATATATATATATATATTAGGACCGAGCATACTTACCTGCTAAATAAAAAAGAAATACATGATTTAGTGATTTACTCAGCGATGTTTACATATGTAACAAGGCCGGAGGAATGGAACACTCAGTAAGAATCAAACTTACTAATAATTGATCCAGCGAGACAAGCATTTAAACATTATACCACATCGAAATACCCAAATAGTTCAAAATATATTGCTGTTAAAATAAAAGTAAAGCTCAAATTTCATTATTTACAATGTAGAAATTATTTTCTTTGTATAACGAAATTGTACAAGCAAACAAACTTTAAAATACTAGGTTGGCCGGAAAGAAAACAACAAATCTAGATCGCTGTCTGGTAGAAATTTTCAAGAGTATTTAGAGCTTGTTTCACATGTTCACGCCATTAACGCTAAACTGACGCGTGTTCGACAAAGAATAGGTACCGTGCTTTGGTCAATTGGGGTCGGGCTTTCGTTCAGTGCCAGGTCACACAAATAGATTCAAACATGTTCAGATTCTACCACATCCACCATTCAGTCCCGATACTGTTCTGAGTGACTATGGCCTATCCCACTCAATGGCACACTTCCTACTCCATGATCATTGATTCAACGTTTTTGATAAAGTGAAGGAAGCTAAATCGACTCGGAACGACAAATCGAAGAGCCGAGTTCGAATTCCAGGTTAAACTCCTTGCATTCAGTTACGCACAAATACCCTTGGGGAAGGTATTAATCCGTCACTTCCCCACCAGTTATGGGTTAAATAATAGGACAGATTGGGTTCTATAGCCTGGGTCGGCAACCAGTCTACCGCAGAATGTAATGGCAACCTACTGCAGGATAATCATCTGCCCAGTCAGTCATGTCTCTTTCGAGACATGATCACCCAAAGTGGCAACCAGTCTACCGCAGAATGTAATGGCAAGCTACTGCAGGATAATCATCTGCCCAGTCAGTCATGTCTCTTTCAAGACATGATCACCCAAAGCGTGTATCAGTTATGGAAATTAACTGACTGATAGAAGCTTGGTTACAGTTCTTTTTTAAGCCAGCGGACTAGTATCTGAGACGGATTCTTGATGATAGCTTGATGATAGATGGCAGAAGTTCGTCGTGAAAGATGAAATTTATTTTCAAGAATAAATTATGTTGTTGGTCCGTAACGTTTTGTTGTTTTCTTTCTTTTTCCTAAGTGAGTCAGGACGTCCTAGCCAACTTAACTACAAAAAAAAAAAAGAAACACCGATTGACACGTTTAGATTGAGTTTTATTTGTAATTTTCTTTTTTTATTATTTTATTTAACCTGTTTTACAAGTTTATTCAAATTTTCACCGTTCTGGTTTATGTCTTTTTCTTTTTTTCTGATAAGATTTATTTATCTTTTCGAAATTTTCTCTGGTTTTTCTTTTATCTTCTTTTTCCTTTTTGTTTCTTTTCTGTTTTATATTTCGACGTCAAAGGAAAAAAGAACTTTGGTTTCCTTGCTGATTTTTAAGCAACCACAAAAGACATCTCAGGTTTTGCTTGATTGTTTTTAGGCTCACACTAAATCTTATTTGTGAGTACGGGATCGAGTACTGAACCGAGCGGCAAGGTGTATCGTCGAAGCCGATGCCATCACCACTCGCTGTTTGCGCTGCTGCCGTGCCTTCTGCAATTGTTGGATGGAGGGAAACACTTCTAATGCTGGCCTGGGCATCAGGGGCCTCTCTTTTGCCATAAAAATGCCAGACGCAACATTCGCAGTGGGCCTCCGGTGTACTAAACTGGGGACACATCTTGCACACGCACTGATTTTGACTACACCGGACACACCAGATCACTGTTTAAAATCAAAAATAAGTAAATAAATAAATGAATAGACAAAATAAAATCGAGGCAAGAAGAAAACATCATTAAGACAATCACAATGCGTTTAGTAAAATAAAGGAAGATAAAGACGCTGTTGGCTATCACCTATTTATTTACATTAATATTTCGAGATCAAAATGGTAGAAGAGCTTGTTTTCGAATTCCGTGCCTTTCATTGAAATATTAATGTATATTAAATAGGTAATACCCAACAACTTCTTTACCTTTCTTTATTTTACTAGACGCATTATGATAGCCTTCAAGATCTAACCATACCCCTAATATACACAATGCTTCAAGCAAATTACAAAAATTTCCTATCATTAAGACATTATTTGTACATTTATCAGAAATTAAAGTCTTATGTCATGTGAAAACGTGTGCTGCCAGCAAGCGGTTTTTGAATTTTCGTCGCGTTCATCATTTCGACTTTTGTCATATACACTTTTGTCATATCTACTTTTGTCGTATTTACTTTTGTCATATGCACTTTTGTCATATCCACTTTTGTCATATCCACTTCTGTCATATCTACTTTTGTCATATCTACTTTTGTCATATCCACTTTTGTCATATCCACTTTTGTCATATCTACTTTTGTCATATCCACTTTCGTCATATCTACTTTTGTCATATCTACTCTTGTCATATTTACTTTTGTCTATATCCACTTTTGTCATATTTACTTTTGTCATATCCACTTTTGTCATATCCACTTTTGTCGTATTTACTTTTGTCACATCCACTTTCGTCATATCTACTTTTGTCATATCTACTCTTGTCATATTTACTTTTGTCATATCTAATTTTGTCGTATTTACTTTTGTCATATCCACTTTTGTCATATCTACTTTGTGTCATATCCACTTTTGTCATATCCACATTTGTCATATCTACTTTTGTCATATCTATTTTGTGTCATATCCACATTTGTCATATCTACTTTTGTCATATCTACTTTTGTCATATCCACTTTTGTCATATCTACTTTTGTCATATCTACTTTGTGTCATATCCACTTTTGTCATATCTACTTTTGTCATATCCACTTTTGTCATATCTACTTTGTGTCAGATCTACTTTTGTCATATATTCTTTTGTCATATCCACATTTGTCATATCTACTTTTGTCGTATTTACTTTTGTCATATGCACTTTTGTCATATCCAATTTTGTCATATCCACTTCTGTCATATCCACTTCTGTCATATCTACTTTTGTCATATTTACTTTCGTGATATCCACTTTTGTCATATCCACTTTTGTTATATCTACTTTTGTCGCATCCACTTTCGTCATATCTACTTTTGTCATATCTACTCTTGTCATATTTACTTTTGTCATATCTAATTTTGTCATATTTACTTTTGTCATATCCACTTTTGTCATATCCACTTTTGTCATATCTACTTTGTGTCATATCCACTTTTGTCATATCTACTTTTGTCATATCCACTTTTGTCATATCTACTTTTGTCATATCCACTTTTGTCATATCTACTTTTGTCATATGCACTTTTGTCATATCCACTTTTGTCATATCTACTTTGTGTCATATCTACTTTTGTCATAGCTACTTTTGTCATATCCACTTTTGTCATATCCACTTTTGTCAGATATACTTTGTGACAGATCTACTTTTGTCATATATTCTTTTGTCATATCCACATTTGTCATATCTACTTTTGTCGTATTTACTTTTGTCATATGCACTTTGTCATATCCACTTTTGTCATATCCACTTCTGTCATATCTACTTTGTGTCATATCTACTTTTGTCATATCTACTTTCGTCATATCCACTTTCGTCATATCTACTTTTGTCATATCTACTCTTGTCATATTTACTTTTGTCTATATCCACTTTTGTCATATCTAATTTTGTCATATTTACTTTTGTCATATCCACTTTTGACATATCCACCTTTGTCATATCTACTTTTGTCATATCCACTTTTGTCATATCCACCTTTGTCATATCTACTTTTGTCATATCCACTTTTGTCATATCCACCTTTGTCATATCCACATTTGTCATTTCTACTTTTGTCATATCTACTTTGTGTCATATCCACTTTTGTTATATCTACTTTTGTCATATCCACTTTTGTCATATCTACTTTGTGTCATATCCACTTTTGTCATATCTACTTTTGTCATATCCACTTTTGTCATATCCACATTTGTCATATCTACTTTTGTCATATCTACTTTGTGTCATATCCAATTTGTCATATGTACTTTTGTCATATCCACATTTGTCATATCCACTTTTGTCATATCTACTTTTGTCATATCCGCTTTTGTCATATCCACTTTTGCACAAACAAACTTGGGAAAAGAATGAATCCATCTTTTCTTCTTCAGCTGTTAGTTAAATTGGGCACCTCGGGGTGGTGTAATGGTTAGCAAGCTCGTCTCACTAGAATCATTATAACTGAGTAGTGAGTTTGATCCTCACTGGGTACCCCCTACTTTCGGCCGTGTATCCCGTCTAAGCTACGCTTAGAAAATCACCTTCCTCCAGGTTTGGGGGTTGGTTGCAGGGCTAACAACCTCGCCCCATCAAAAACAGTTTGTTATGGAAACAGCAAAAACGCTGCCCTACACACCATTATTTTTGTTAGTTAAATTGCGGGGCAGAGAGATTTCTCTAGCCTTGGTTAGCAACCAGATTAGAAGAAAGGCAAGAATTCAAAATCTATTCACTGAATCTGTACAAAGCTGGTTCTTGAGCTTAGCTTAGATATGACATAAAGCCGTAAGTGTGGGGTACCCAGTGAGGTTCCAACTCCCTTTTTAGTTGTAACTGATATCAGTGAAACAAGCATGCTAACCATTGCACCACTTTGAAATGCTCGCGTTCAAGATACTTTGTCTGTAAAAGAAAACATGATAGATTTCAGCAATTATGGATTATCTTACTAGTGAAAGATTATCAAGAATTATTTTAACACCGACGATGAAGACAGGATTGATGGAAAATGTTTGAAATATAAAAACATTATTTTACAGAAAATTCAGTATTTTTTAATCTGTTCTTTTAAAACGGTTTAAAACTGGAACAAAGGTTTTTAAAAGTATATTTAGATAACTGGCTTTTAAGTTTCACTGTTTTCTTAAAGGCAAGAGAAAAAAATGAACGTTAACAATTCAGTCAGTTAAGTGCCATACGTGATACACGCTTGGGCGATCATGTCTCGAAAGAGACATGACTGACTGGGCAGAAGATTATCCCGCAGTAGGTTGCCATTGCTTTCTGTGGTAGACTGGTTGCCGACCACGGCTACAGAACCTGATTTGTTCTTTTATTTAACCCATAACTGGAGGGAAGAGACGGATTAATACCTTTCCCAAAGGTATTTGCGCGTAAGTGAATGCAAGGAATTCGACTGGAATTCGAACTCGGCTTCCCGATTTCTCGTTCCGAGCCGATATCCACTGCACCACGACGCACATAGGCGTTAATAATTGGGCGTTTGATAAAACACAATGCAATTGAATTATTATGTCGAAACGAACATTTGTGGCGTTTTAAGTGAATTTCAAAGTCATTGATATACATGTGTACATAGATTTATTCAATTAACAACGTACCATTTTATTAGGCGAACTTTCACCATCATTGAGGAAGCTTCATGATTCTATCCTCCCAGAACATAGCATCTTCCTGAGTAAACTAGTCTATATGGCTTTTGCAAGCTTCAAGAAAACCGAAGTTTTTCTTTGCAGGTAACAAAATATGTGTTAATCTGAATGATCAATATCTACATAGAGACTCGATGTCGGATGATGTCATGATAGAAGACGTCACATTTTTTATTGGCTAATTCCAGAAGCTCTTCGACGATTGCAACCTTTAATTGATTTAACTGGGAACTGTTCTTGCCTGAATTTAATGTTTGATTTTACGGGCAGAGCACAATGCTCTTCCAATCTCACCGGTTACGATCATGACTTTCTTCGGATGCAGAACGACGTTTTAAGTAGGAAACAGTTGTGGTGCAATAGAACACTAATTCGGTGAGCCGAGTTCAAATTCCAGTAAAATTACTTGCCTTCACATACGCGTAAATACCCTTGGGAAAGGTATTCATCCGTCGCTTCACCATTTAGCTATGGATTAAATGACATGACAGATTGGTTTCTGTAGCCTTAGTTGGCAACCAGTCTACGGCAGAAAATAATGGCAACCTACTGCGGGAAAATCTTCTGCCAGTCAGTCATATCTCGAAAGTGTGTATTACGTATATCACTTAACTGATTTCATTTTTCACAGAATTTTTACGCTCCACATTGTTGTAAATAATCCATTTTTCATTGTGTTGCAAATAAATATTTTCTCTTAAATTGGGAGACGTCTTAACAACAGACGTCTATTTATGATTGCTGAAAATAAATGTAAACGTGTCCCCAATGAGGCTAAGTGTTTGCTTATAAAATGAAGCACCGCATACCCCTAACTCTAACCCCCTTTGATTTGCGTGGTTATTAGTGGCTCTGTAATGATGCGGTAAACGAAAATCTTCTATCTCTCCTCTTTTCACTCAATCTGAGGTGATAACATCTTCTGATGATAAAGCAGAATGATTTGCTTTTAAATTCTCTTCCAATTCTACTCATAACTCATCTGGAATGCTTTTTTCTGATTTTTCACATAGAAGTGAGTCTCTAGTGAGTGGTATGCATATAACTCCGACTATGATATCTGTTACCATTACCAAACTGAATCCTCACAAAGAAGGTAAATTTGACGGTATCGTTGCAATTGATATTAAGAAATGTTCCCTTGTTCTTTCTAAATACTGCAATAAACGCCTTGTTACTTCTTGCTTTCCTTCTTGTTAGAAAACTTTTTCTGTAGCTCCAGTCTTTTGAGAACTCAGGTGAACGGTCTAACCCATCAAACTATCGGCCTATTTGCCTACTACCTCCTTTGGCAAAGTACTCGAGACTCTAATTAACTCTAAATTGGTTAAGATTCTCACATTGAAGGATTTCTTTTCAGATAAGTCAAGGTTTGGCAAATTTTGGAGAGTGCGGGCCAAAAATCTATACAGTGTCTGCGAGGATATCTGTGGTATCAAATGTATTATAATGATGTGTATCAACCTCAGACAGCACCGTCCAGAAGTCTACCTTCGTCTAGAGGGTTTCAAGGAAAAGCGGTGAAGTTAATGTTACATTATTTAAACAGTGTTCTTTATTTGGTAAATTTTCGTTTTAGGTCCCGAATGCTTTTCCCCCTTCAAATGTATCCAAAATAGCTTGATTTCTGTGCAAATGTATATGCTGAACTCAAATCAACAATTAGTTATTGAAGAAACCTACATTTATTGATCTGAACGTCCAGAAAAAACTCGAACTACATCTCGTTCATTTTGTCTCCCGTAACTCTAACGCACTCATGTAATTAACTGCTGAATGACTTTCGACGTAGGCAACAAATTTCGCCCTACCTTCGGCCTATTTACTTCTTTTACTGAAATTTCCGCCTATTTACTTCCTGTAATACGTGATTGTTTCTACGCGTATTACTTTCATTACAGGAAGTAAATAGGCAGAAATTTGAGTAAAGGAAGTAAATTAAATTAGGAAATGTATTTATGGGTTAAATAACAGGACAGATTGAGTTCTATAGCATTGGTCGGCAACCAGTCTATCACAGAAAGCAATGGCAAACTACTGCGGGATAATCTTCTGCCCAGTTAATCACGTCTCTTTCGAGACATGATCGCCAAAAGCGTGTATCACGTATGGCACTTGACTGACTGACTAGATAGGCGGCAAGGTCTCATTATTTTAAAGATGAAATGGCGAGATGTAACCGCAGGTTCTATGTCAACATTTTCTTCTGTCGCACTTTTCGTTTGTGTCTCTTTTGGTTTCTTGCTACCATGTCAATTTTGATCTTCAAAAATTTAAATGCAATTTTAGTCGCTATCTTCTGTTTTCTTAATTCCTCGGCCTTTAATTATGCTTTCTTCTTCTCGTATTATTATAAGTTGTATGCTAACAGCTTTTTCTCTTGCTTGTAAAACTCTCTTCCGGATTCTTGCTTCCCAGTCAACTTTGACCTTCAAAAATTTAAATGCAATGTTAATCGTTACCTCCTGTCATCTTTATTCTTGTGCTTTTTTTTTATTTTCCTTTCTCCTGGACAGTAGTTTTTTTTTTTTTTCAACACTCAGTAACCACTTGTGTACTAGTGGCTCTATTGCTTTGATCGGGGTTGAAATGATCATTTTAAGACAAACCTATGTTAAAGTTAAAAAAACAAACAAAAAAACACGAGAAAAATTGCGTCCAAATAAAATCAGAACTGATTTATTTGCATTATTTACTGTCAAACTAATTAATTTTTGTTGTTATTATCATCAGACGCTACGTTCTCCGGCCTTATTCATGTGTCTACTGATTTAGCTAACCGTCAGAGAATTTCAAATTCAAAACTTTATTTAAATCTGTAAGGAGTAGTGTGCTGTTAAGCTAATGAGAGCGGCCATTGTTTTATCTAATTTAACCTAATTATTTAAAAGAAATAAAGGATTCAATTAATGTAAGAAATCTTAACCTCAGAACATCACAAAACCACGTTATCTGCAAAATATAGCGGTCATAATGACTGTCATTCACTGTCTGATTTTTCTGAGGAATCAACTGATATAATTATTATTTTATTAGAAATATAGCCCGGCGTTGCTCGGGTGTAGTGAAAGCTTTAAATCTAATCCACGGTCCTGGAGCTCAGACTCTTTGGACGTTGGCACGAAAGACTAAAAAGCAATAGTTGTTTCCAGTTAAAGCGAAACCGTAGACTGAAAGAAAAATGAATGGATGTAAGTCAAATTTTGATTTCCTGGTATCGATATCAAATACGTTTTTTCGTCATAAACTGAATTTTGAAGGCTAAATAAGTCCTCTGAGTAAATGGTATCATGGCTGAGACTAAGAGCTACAATTATACCTCAGTCAGTCAGTTAAGTACTATACTTGATACACGTTTGGGCGATCATGTCTCTAAAGAGACATGACTGACTGGGCAGAAGATTATCCCGCAGTAGGTTACCATTGCTTCTGCGGTATACTGGTTGCGACTAAGGTTATAGAAAACAATCTGTCCTGTTATTTAACCCATAACTGGAATGAATAGACAATTTAATATCTTTCCCAAGGGTATTTGCGCGTAAGTGAATGCAATAAATTCGGCTGGAATTCGAACTCGGCTCCCCGATTTCTCGTTCCAAGCCGATATCCACTGCACCACAACGCAATTATACCTACTTAGAGCCAAACCCAAAGCAAAAACTAAAATAAAAGGGCTGAAAAAATACAGGCAGATAAACAGACACACACACAACCATCTTGCCTAATATATATATATATATATATATATATATATATATATATATATATATATATTATCGATTTTCTGCACTATTGTAAGAATTGTAACCTTGAAACTTCTGAATATCGTTTCTTATGTCTTTGTCTAGTGTATCAAATTTGATTAAAATCGGACCACTCCTTCTATAACCCCAATTTTCTTGATTATCGATTTTCGATATTTATCGGGGGGTACCTCGACACAAAACCTAGCAAAGAACACTCGCAGACGCTTATAGTACAACTGTATAAATTTTCAAGAAAATCGGTTCAGCCGTTTCAGAGTCTATGGGTAACGGACACACTCACACAAACACACACACACATACACACACACACAGAGACAAAGTTCCATTTATAAATAAGTTTAAATAAACATTAATGCAAGTAATTGTCTGGGACCACCATTATCACAGGTTGCTCCGGTAATACCATCACAGTGAGAATACCAAGCCAATGTGTCTAGCCGATCCTGCAATTCATTAATACACTGCCCTTTTCTCTTCTTAATTATTTATACTGAGTCATCATACCCCCTAGCTAATAAATGTATCAGTTCACAGATAGAGTCACTCTTTAACTCGCCTAAACCCATCATGATTTTTTATTTGTGAATTATTTTAGCAACATTTACATAGCTTGAGATAAATTCTTTAAATAAACTAGAATCTTTCGTTTGTCATTAAAAATCTTCTTCAAGAGGTTACCACATATTTTAACACAACAGTAGGAACAATAACAGCTTTTTATAACCAGGATTGTAACGATAACGCATTCAAAATAAATATGAGTTCGTCATGTTTATAGCCTTTTATGAAAATATCTAGAAGTTATAACATCTAGAAAATTAAAACCGTTGCTTTATAACAATTCGTAAGATTTAAAAATTCTGAATTAAAATCAAACGTGTTATCTACTTAAAACCCAATGGCATTAGCTAAACGTTTTGTCCTTGCTTTGCTTGCTGCAAAGACAATGTGCTGATAGCAGACACAGAAAGGAAACTACAAGACCTCCTACAGAAGTTAGCTGAAGAGAGTGATAAGAAAGCACTACAAATAAACTGCAAGAAAAACGAATGCATGGTCATCAGCAAAAAGGGCAGCCCAATATGCCAAATACAGGTCGGGGAGAGTAGAATCAAGCAGGTACAAAAATTTAAATACCTGGGAAGTGTTATAAAAGAAGACGGAAAGTGCGACACAGAGATCCGAAGACGAATTGGCATGCAAAGGAAGCAACCCAGAAATTGAGTAAAGTATTAAAAAACAGGACAATTTCGCTAGAAACAAGGAAAAGATTACTAGATTGCTATGTGTTGTCAGTTCTTCAATATGGCAGTGAATGCTGAACAATATCATCAAAGATGGAGGAAAAAATTTGAAGCAACTGAAATGTAGTTCTACAGAAGGATGCTGCGAATATCATGGATCGAGCATGTGAGCAATGATATATATATGAGCATATACACATGTATAATATTATTATAAAACAGTGCTCAATTTAGTATGAACGGAGCTATTATTCATTTGGATATATATATATATATATATATATATATATATATATATATCCAAATGAATATGAGACGAAGAAAATATTAACAGCGCGTTCAAAACATTCATTTAAAACAGTTCTCAATCTACCTCAATCGAGTTTCGATCCCGGCTGAAAGCCAGTGGAAGTCTAACTACACAGACGAAATACAGTGAAACAGATTTGTATGTGGATGATATATATATATATATATATATATATATATATATATATATATATATATATATATATTACAGGAATTAACGAAGATTAACGAAACTGGTTATAAACAACGGCCAATTTGAAATGATTTGTTTGAACATTATTTTTGATTGATACTCGTATTTAAGTAGATATTCTGCTCATAATCAAACAGTATATATATTTTTTTCTACTGGCCTGATTATTTACGATACATTCTTGTTACGAAAATGTGTGTCATTCGGCAGGATTCAAATCTGAGACCCCTATCCCCATAGAGGAAGCCACCAATTGATCTGGCGCGTCTTAGACCTCTCGACCACGAATGACGATCAGTCTAAACGAAGTCAAATTAAGCCTATAACACAATTTTCGAATTCATCGAAATATCCATTTCTGCTCTGAAATATATCGTAATGTCAATAACTATAAAAAAATTAAAAAAATCATTTCATATGTACATATATATACTATTTCGCTCTCACGCCGTGATTGAGCACTCTGGAAGAATGGTAGACTTTGAAAAACAGTACCTACTCTCACATACATACACGCATCGTTCATTCACTAATGAATTAGAGCACTCTGACTATTGGGCGTGTATAATGACAATATACATGCTAAAAAGGCTGCCTTCTTCTACCGAACGCCCATAGCCCAGAGGTAGAATCGCCGGTCGGGTTTCAATTCTGGGTTAAAAGCAATCGGAGTCTAACCGTACTGATGAGGTGATACAGCGAAACAGATCTGTCTGCGGATGAATATATATATATATATACTCTAATATATCTTCAACCGGTCGACCACGAAGGAGAAAATAATGCTTTTCAACGCATATTTTCATGATCTTTCGTAATATTAATATCTGCTTGGTTTTCGTATTCTAATGTAAACAATTACTATTTATTTAATAAAGTTTACGAAATGGATTAACTGACATATTTGGAATGTAATGATTCGAACTTAAATACACTGTTTGTTTTTTTTTTGTGTGCTTTTGTTTTTTGTTTTTATGCGTCTTGGTGGAGGACGCGCATATATATATATATATCAAACATTTGATTTTTCGCAAAAATTACAAACCCATAAAAACGGAGAGGATAATCCCAAACTTTTTATCTAATTAACAGAAAATATTAAAAAGATGAAAATAGAGTGCTCAATGGATATTATCCAGAGCAATAGGAAATATAGAGAAGAAAACTCAACACATAATTAAACTGTTATATATGCAGAATTCATTTCGGCAGATGTAAAAGACACATACTGTTTTGTCAAACCCAAAAATAAAATTTGATATTTATACACTACCGGCCATAATTATTAGACCACCCCAGTCTTTTAAAAGAAATTATGTATTTCATACTATTTTTAGTATTTATTGCCAAATGAAAATAGAATGGTTCTTTTGTTTTTGTTACTTAGCAAAATTTTACAAGGCATAGAAGCAAAGATGAATTCGTCCGAATCACCCTAACTTTTCTTCATTCTTTCATTGATGAAACTGCAATATAGGTAATTATTAAATATTTATAAATTCATTTGATGCACATGTTATTGTGCAATATTAACAAAAGAACCATTCTATTTTCATTTACAATTATTCACTTGGCAATGAATACTAAAAAATGTATGAAATACATCATTTTTTTAAACCATGGGGTAGCCTAATAATTATGGACGGTAGTATATACTCGAGCTATTGGGCGTGTTTATACGCGCTAAAAAGCCTGCCTTCTTCTACCGGTCGCTCGTGGCCTAGGGGTAGAATCGCCGACTTATGCCGATATGGTCGGGTTTCAATCTTGGCTTAGGAAGCGATTGGAGTCTAAGCCGTACTGATGAGCTGTGATGCAGCGAAACAGATCTGTCTACGGATGACTATAGTATATATATATATATATATATATATATATATATATATATATATACCACCATTGTCTGATAACAATAAATGGAATGTTTCACAGACTCGTAATAAGGCAGGCAAAAATCAAATGTTCGGTGTCTTCAAATGTTCACCTCTTGTAGGGCAAATAATGAGATTTTGTCTTAACAAAAACATTATTTATATGAAGGAACAAATAAAGAAAACTTTCTTAGACAAAATGATAAAAAATTTCAAAATTAATTACTTACCTAGTGTTACGAGAATCATATGTTGCCAAAAACAGCGGTCCAACATGGTCGTCTAAATTGCAGAAATCACGTTCTTTTTTTTTTTTTTTTCAAGGTGCAGGTTTTTCAGTTGATAAATTTGTTTCTTTGTTTCGAAATGGATAAAGAAAACGCAATTTTTTCAGACAAGAATAAATTTCACTTTACTTTTTATGAAGCTTCCTGTATGATAATTTTCCACTTACTGTGAGTTTTTCGGCAAAGGTAAGGAAAATTATTTTCGTTATTCGAAAAATGTGAAGGGGCGACTCTAAAGATTTCTTGACTGGTTAAATACTTTTACTATAACTTCAAGACTGTAAAATGTTCTGTATGTGCCACTAGGTAAATCAGCTTCAAATTTTTTCCAGTTGCAAAATTATGCTTTGTTGTTTCGCTTGAGTAATTTAAAATAGCTTGACCTAAAGTTGTTTGATTTGTGGCGCCAATGCCGGCGTCAAGAAAGCTGCCCAAGGAATCCGTCTTTGGTCTTTTCTTATATGAACGACATCAACACCTATGCATCTTTCAACGCCTTCGTTCACTGCCACTGCAATGAATTCAATGAGCTAAGAGGCGTGGCCTGGCCATATCAAGTGATTTTGCGTCTACAGTAGATAAGTGACATTAGCGTTTTCAAGTTGATGGAGAAAAAGGTTGATGCACAGCTATTTTAATAATTTTTTTAAATTTTTTTTCTTATCGCATTTTATTGTTTAATTTTTTAATACATTTTCTAGATGTACATTCTTATGAGAGGTCTTAAAAGAACTTATAAAATGGTGGTGAGTTTGAAGTTTCTTGTCCAGGCCCTTCTTCTATATCTTTCCTCGTCATGTCTGCAATAAATCTCATTTTGGTTTAATAGTTTTACCGACGGTCACATAATGATCTGGGATTAGTACCACGTTTTGCTAAGAACGATAACTTTTCCAGCGCCAACTCCTCGTTCTCGAGGTGAGAGGCCATTTAAATTCCAACTCAACATCATCTGTATCCAATAAACCACAAATTTTTCAAGAAAGTATAAAGATGAATGAAACAGCAAAATTTACGCTTTACAAACTTTTCTCTGTAAGTCAATCAGATTTTTAATGCAAAAACTAATTGGAAAAGTCAACATTTGAATCCAAAAAATAAGGTTAGATGAAGATTTTGGAAGCACGGTTGAGTAATGGATAGCAGCTTGGATTGAGGAATCGGAGTTCATTACATTCACTTAATTATTAATTACCTTGGAAAATGCATGAATCCAGCTCTTCTTCCCGAGCTATGGGTAAAATAGGAGGATATACAAAGTCCTATAATCTTCGTTGGAAACTGGTCTAGAAAGAAAGCTCTGAATTCAAACCAATCTGGAGAGGTTTGGGATAAGTTATGCTATCTTGCTCAAGACACACCACTTAAAATACGGCTGCAGTGCGTGTGGGATCCTTACGATGATGACTTTCGTGAATATTTTTCCGCAAGCTAATTTTTCATACGAAATGAGGAATGACATTAAAAAGACGTTTACTCTTCCAGAAATCATTTTGCATCATTTTTGTTCCAGAAGTCACCGGAAGTTCCAGAGGTCTGGCAACATTTTCTTCTCAGAAAACGATCTTGTATCATTTGTCATATCTTTTCAGGAAATCGTCTTGTGTCCATTTATTCTTATAAAATCATCTTGTATCATACACTTTTCCAGAAATGCACGGGCGGATGGTATATATGTGTAAGATAGATTTAGACGAGAAAAACCTCCTGACCCTACAAAGGGAACCAACCTTCCAAGCAGCAGATTGAGCTATGGATTCAGTGTAGTTATTCCACTTGAGGTCGGCTGATAGATTTAGACCGAGGAGGCGCATTGTTTTGCTTTCAGTGAGACTAGCCTGATCCATTCTGATGTGGTGGGGTAGAAGTGGTTGTCTATGGCGGTTAAATGATAGCAGCTTCGTTTTGGGATCATTCAAATTTACGATCCAGTTCTTACCTCAGTCCACCACAGATTGTAAGTCCTTTTCAAGATCAGCAGAGAAGTGTGCTTCGTCGGCATCGGCAGATTTTGCATCCAGACGGGAGTAAATTGTTGTGTCGTCAGCATAAATGCCTACTTAGGATCCGATTACAGCAGGGAGATCGTCGATGAAGGCGTAGGGTCAAGAATCGAGCTTTGAGGGACACCCGCATTCGTATGATAATATCTGGAAGCATGCCCATTTAATACTGCCTTCATGATGAGATTTGAAAGGAAAGACTGGATTAGGTCAAACAATCATCCAGTTATACAATAGCCATATAGCTTGCGTAGAAGGCCAGCATGCCAAACTCTGTCAAAAGCTTTGGAGATATCTTAATGCAATAGCTCGAGCTTCGCCGTTCTCTGGTATATATACTCTGTGATAGTCGTTAATATATCAACAGAAGACCTGGTGAGGCGAAAATCATACTGTTTATCGGGGAAGAGGCTATGGGCTATGGGATTTTGAATCACTTCAGCATTAATAATAGCCTCGAGCACTTTGCCAAAAATCGGAAGGAAGCTGACAGGGCAATAATTGGAATAGTATGAAGGTTCTCCAGCGTTCTTAAATACAGGAACCACAAATGAGGACTTCCAGCAGGCAGAAAAGCAAGAAGCAGTGAGGTAGTAATTGTAGAGTTTGGAGAGGACAGAGGAGAGTTCATGGGCACATTTATTCAGGACAATGATTGGGATTCCGTCACTTCCGCTTGCGTTATGGGTGTCAAGCTTTGGAATTACGTTAGGGACCAGCGAGGGTGCAATGTGAACGTCACAAAGTTGAGCCTCAGTTCTGAGTGGGAAGTTGGGTGCGGATACCCCAGACGAATCAAATGTTGAGTTGGTGGAGAATCTGCGAGCAAAACATTCATCTTTGTCCGCTGAAGATGTGAGGACCTCAAATGCATTGATTAAAAGGGGGATTGAGATCTTGCTGTTATTTTGCACATTCTTACAAAGCAGCCAGTATTCTTTGGAATCGAACTTGTGAGATGCTATACGCTGTTTCATTCTTTGAGCAAATAACTGCTTAGCATCATTTAGAATCTTCTTGCACTGATTAAGAGCAGAGGCAAAAAGACGCATATTATGGTCAGACGCGTGTCTCCGATAAAACCGAAAAAAGTGATTCCCTTGAGCAATAGCAGCCGAGCAAGCACGGAAGAAACAGAGGGACGAATGGGGTTTAAGTCGTAACTTCCTGGCTGGGATGAAAGCATCGATGCCAACTTTAACCATGAAGAGACCTCGGACGCACAGTATTCAACAGGAAGACTAAAAACTTTGTTCCAAGGGAGGTCACACAAGAAGTAGCAGAACGAATCCCAGTCTGCTCTTTGGTAGCAGTAAGATATTCTGCTGGTCGGAAGTTTCTCGGAGGAAGGGATGTGAAAAGAGATATTAACGGAAACCACAGCATGATTAAAGTTTCCAAGAGGGCAAAGCTGCATAACATAGCAAGACTCAGGGATAGAACTGAAACAGAGATCTAGTAGCGAGTCAGTTCCATTAGGGTTATTAGAAAAACGTGTGGGGAAATCAACTACTTGCGCAAGGGATTGAGTGATTGAAGAGTTCATGGTATTGACACCAGCAAGATCTGTGACAGAGTTTTCTAGCCACTTGGCATGGTGGGCACTGAAGTCTCCAAACACTAATATATGAGCGAATGTAAAATGGCTTTATGTATATTTTTAGAGATGTTGTCATGTATGGAACAGTCAGGAGATGAACAGAAGCGGTAGAGAAAGAAAAGATAGCAAACCGAACTTAGTATTAAGAGACGGAGACACATGTAGGAATGATCAGGAGATTCAAGAGAAATCCCCCTAGCTAGAAGGAGAACGTTTACTGGTATAAATACCAATTGTATGCATCTGAACACTGGAGTCCTTCCTAAAGAGGGAAAGATAACTAGGGATATGGAAATCAAAGGAAGAAATAGAGGGGTCAAGGTTAGTTTCACAAAGAGTTAAAATGTCAGGTGAGTTTACTTTGATGAAGAATTCAACGCTGCAGAAGTTGGTACGTATACCACGGACGTTTGACAAAGAGATGTTAATAGGTTTAGGTGATTTATGTTTAGCTGGTTTAGTTTTAGTTCTTACTGTGTGATATCATAATTAGTGATATTTTTCGGTAAGGAGAGGCCTAGTGTAGTAGTATCAGCCGGTCGTCAAATGCAACATGTATAGGAAATAAACTGGCGCAGACAACAGCATAATGTGTCTTCAGGGTTGCCCACCGGAAGTACTTGCAGGGACACCGTCCATACCGGACATGACACTACAAGATACCCCGATATTATTCAACTGTTGATCAGAGCAATCTCTCAAGACGCTAGGCAAGGTTTCGGGCTCCTAAGTACCAGTCGGAAGCAGCAAACAGGAAACTGCCATCCACATCCATTGCAAAAAGCTTACATTAGCACTACTATCAATACCTAAGGAGAGGAAAGAAACCGGAAACCCCTTTCTAAACAGGAAACAAAGCATGTCCAAAAGAAAAAGGAGGTGTATGAGCCGGGCGAAAGTTGGGTCTATCAACTCCAATTTAAAAAAAAAATAAAAAAATAAAAATAAAATAAATATATAAATAATAAAAATTCTTTACGTTTTAACTTAGTTAAAGTCATGATTTCCCTTAGTAATCACTGCAAGAGAATTATAACATACCTCTCCTTTGAAATCAAACAAAATTGGAAACGAAAAAAAAATCTTCCTGTTCGGACGCCTAAAAAGGCTAACTGAAATCTTAGCTTACACAAGTATCTTTTAAAAATTACAGAACGCTATATGCGACAAAAATTAGAAAATATATAAATACATACATAAATATTAATTTTTAAATTTAAAAGCTAAGGAAAATGAAATTTAAAAAAAAAGGTCAATCAAGCTTACCAGACTAAATCAGCTGTCATCAAAATATTAACTGAGTTGAGTGAAACTTTAAATTCATCATGGTGAATTCTAATTTACTTTTCATTCCGTTTTTATTCAGTTGGCCTCTAACTTCATTGACCAGAGAGAGAGAAAGAGGAGAGAGGAAGGGTGACAGAAAGTCAAAAACCAACATTAACAATTCAAGTTCTTACGGCCTCAAAGCAAAATTAAACCTGCCCTTCCATTCCGGACGACTAAAAGAGCTAACTGAAATCTTAACTGACACACGTACAGTAGCGGCCATAATATTAGGAACGGAAACAGCAAGGACGTAAATATGTGTATTACTTAAAAAGTAATGCGTGATTAGCAATGAAATTTTTACGGAATAAAGATTAGAGTGTAATGCATAAATATTAAACAAAGCAACAAAAGATTTACCTTTATAGTTTAAAAAAAAGATTAAACGGAACAAAAGAAATAAGCTGCTGGACAAAAGTTAAGGAACGATCTTGTTAAGACTTGATTGTGAACAAAATATCAACAAAATTTAATATTTGGAAACATCCCCTTATTTTCAATGACTTCACTTTATATTCAGTTGCTATTCATTTTGCCTCTAGCTTCATTCACCAGAGAGAAAGGTGGGAGAGAGGAGGGCTTGTCAGAAAGTCAAAAACCAACATTAAGCATTCAAGTTCCTACGGCTTCAAAGGAAGCATAAACAGCTAACTGAAAAAAAATTCCAAAAATCTTTCCTTTCGGAAATTGTCTTGTATTCTCAGAAAACCATCTTGTATCATTTAGCGTTCCAGAAATAGTCTTGTTTTTCAGAAAGCGTCTTGTGTCATTTTATTATCAGAAAACGATCTTATATAATATCTTGTTCCAGAAATCGTCTTCTTTTTTTCCAGAAATCATCTTCTACCATTTTATTTTCAGGAAACGATCTTTTATCATTTACTGTCCCAGAAATCGTTTTGTTTTTCCGGACTTTCTCATGCATCATTTTATTCGCAGAAAATGATCCTCTACTTTTCCAGAAATCATCTTGTTTATTTGTCGGAAATCGTCTTGCATTCTTTTCTTCTTAGAAAACGACCTTTTATAATTCAATGTTTCAGAAATCGTTATGTATCAACTTGTTCTCAGAAAACCATCTTTTATCATTTTCTCTTCCAGAAATCGACTTCCTTTCCCGGAAATCTTCTTGCATCATTTTCTATGCAGTAAACGATTTTGTATCATTTACTGTTCTAGAAATCATATTACTCTTCCTGAAATCGTCTTGTATCATTTTATTGTCAGAAAACAATCTTATATCAATGACTGTTCTAGAAATCGTTTTGTTATTTTTCGGAAATTGTCTTGTATCACTTTTTCTCAAGAAATAAGTTTATATAATTTACTATTCCAGAAATCTTGTTTTGTTTTTTTTAGAAATCGTCTCATATTTTATTCTCAGAAAATCGTCTTGTATCATTGCTGTTCCAAAAATCATCTTGCTTTTTCCGGAAATCATCTTGTTTTTCCGGAAATCATCTTGTTTTTCCGGAAATCATCTTGTGTTGTTATCTTCTCAGAAAACCATTTTGCATCGTTTACTCCTGCAGAAACCGTTTTGTTTTGTTTAGAAAATCATCTGTGCCAATTACTGAATAAATAGCCTTGTCTCTAAAAACTGAAAAAAAAAACTGAGAATTAAGAAACGGGAAAAATGTGAATGGAGTTCAAGAATACAGAAGATGGCGATTGATGTTGCATTTAAATTTTTGAGGCATGTAAATGGAAAAGAGTGCGAGATAAAAAAACTGTTGGAATAGAAGTGACGATTGCATTTAATTATTTCAACCATGCAAATTTGGGGCTTAAATGCCAATCTAGTAATCTTACATTCATGTAACTGGGAGGGGGTCACTAAGAAAAATTAAGCTCGTCAGAAAAGACAGAGGGCAGTCACGTCACGTCGGTGGGAAAGTAATTACAACGCTCGCAAAATATGTAGACTGTGCCAGGAAGAAAAATTAGAGATTAGGCTATTCCCAAACAAAAATGAACTATTGAATGAAAGAACGAAAATTATGACTAAGTGTAACCATACTAAAAAATACCTATTAGGTTCATAGATGAAATACCTATTAGGTTTAATGGATGAAAACATTATAATTCTTTGTTATTTTAAAAATTCCCTGCCACGTGAGCGTTTTAAAAAGAACAGCTTTATCTGAGCGTTCTTCAAAAACGGTAAAATCAGTTATTGCAAATTGCCTGAAGACACCACTCATGGTAGAAACCTAGGTCGTGTAATAACTCGTTTACAAATGGAAAATATTCAAAAGTCTTACAATATAATTGTATTGAACACGTTTTATATATATATATATATATATATATATATATATATATATATGTATTGATTGTTTAATTACATAGTTTAATTACATAGTTTAATTACATAGTTTATATATATATATATGTATAATGTATCGAGGCAGCAATTAATTTCAGTTGAAAATAAAGTCAAAAACTCTCTAATATTTGGACAATCATTTATTAAATTGGTTCTAAGCTTTCGGCTCACATGAGCCATCTTCAGAGAGGTTATAAGGATGTAACACAATAACACAATAACGTCCACCATCAGCGATGATTTTATCTTGTGTTGACATAAGACTCCGCTAAGTAACGGTAATAGTTAACAAAAATAGCCAACGCAGTTCGCAAATTTCTAATGTGGTCCTATGACGTTACACCGCGTGATAGCGCGAAATGACAACAGAATCTGGTCATAACACATTACATTGCATTTGAATACATCAAATGCAATGTAATGTGTTATGACCAGATTTAAACGTGATTTTATTAAGTGTGGATTGTTTGGATTTAATGTAGATGGCCTCCAATATCTGAAGGCTCTATTATTGTATTGTTGACTAAAATCTGTCTGATATTACATGGTTATGTTTTCTGAGAAATGTTGTTTAATTGTACTCTGATCAGAAAGGTGACAGGTAAGTCTACGGAAGAGCGTGGTTGTAGTAAAACCAATATATGTAGTGGGTTTATTATTAATATCAGAGATACAATCTCTGAACGGGCATGTAAACTGATACACCACTCTGGCTTTTTGTAGATAATTTAGTTTAGCGCTTGTAGGGTTATTAGAGACTATGTGGTCAATTGTTTTAAATTTCTGATAATATATGATGAGTTTAAGTTGATTATTACTATCCACTGGTTTAACATTTCTGCGTATTATGTTTTTGAGAATTTTTTCATCTTGTTTGAAATTATTATGTATTTGGTTGCAATAGTTAATAATATTATGTTTATTTTGATGTAAACTATTATTATTAATATTATCATTATTGTTAGAGCTATTATTAACTTTGCTGAGATACATTTGAATTTGTTGATCAATAACTGAGTTAGGAAATCCATTATTGACAAGTGTTTTCTTAATGTTGTGTAATTCTTTATAAAATATAGATTTGGAAGAAGATATAATTTGTGTGTGTTGAAGTAAGCTTTTTATAACAGCTAACTTATATCGTTGGGGGCATTCACTATTATAATTAAGAAGACACGAGTTTATGCTAGTTGGTTTCCTATATAGAGAACTAGTAAATTTGTGTGCTTGAATCAATGAATACATCAAGGAATGGGATTTTGTTATTAATATTAAGTTCTAATATAAATTTGAGGACGGAGTGACTTTCAAATATTTTTTTAAAGATGTGTAATTTGATCGATATTCTTATCTAAAACGAAGATGTCATCTATGTATCTTACATATATAGAGGGTTTATTGTTGTCATTAATTATTTTATTTTCTAGATTTGCCATATAATAATTAGAAAAGAGGGGACCTAAAGGAGATCCCATCGCAATACCATCTATTTGAGTTTCAATATTGCCTAAGGGATCGTGAAAGGGTACTTGTGTGGTGCATGCTAATAATAGTTCTTTTTAATATAGTGGGTTTAATATTGATTGATGGGAGAGTAGCATGATTGTATACATTACGGATAATGATGTCAATCGTTTCATGGACGGAAACATTAGTGAATAATTTTTGTATATCCAAAGATGCAATTATTTGATTCTTAGGTTTTACGGAATGGAGAATCTGTAAAAATTCGTCCGTGGAATTAATACTATATTTACCAGGAAGATAGGGAGTAATTAGTTTGTTAAGTGTTTTGGAAAGGTTATATATTGATGTGGGTATTTGAGAAATGATAGGTCGGAGGAGATGATCTTTTTTATGGATTTTTACATTTCCATAAATGTAGCCGGGCTGATAGTCACCTATAATCTTTTGAAGTTTATAGGATCCTATTTCAGCATTGTTTGCAGTAATAAGTTTTTTAATATGTTTTTTAAGTTGGGTGGTGGTATTACTAGTTAATTTTTTAAATTTATTGTGATCGTCCAGAAGGGCCTGTAATTTGGAGTGATATTCCTGTTTGTTTAAAATAGCAAATGTATTGGTTTTATCGGCACGTCGGAAAACAATATTTTTGTTATTTTTTAGATGTGTGGCTGCTTTTATTAGAGGCGTATTGATAATATCGTTAGGATTTTTATGGTAACGGTGTGTAATTGATTCAGCTTTGAGTAAATCTTTTAAGCCTACCTGTGTAGTAATATGGTTGTCTTGTTCGAGTTGAAGTATGTGTTGGTATAAAGCTTCAAGTTCCATTTGTTTAAACATCGAATTAGGTTTCAGTGCGACATGAAAATTTGGTCCGAGATTAAGGAATTCTATTTCGTCTGGAGTGAGTTGGTAGTCCGATAGGTTAATGAAGTTGTCATTGATGTTTGGTAAAAGTATTTTTCCTTTATATAATTTATCTTTTTTGGGGTGACTTATTTATGGGATTCCTGTTCCTTTTGTGTTGTATTGTATAATAAATCCAATATTACCTTGAATTTTTCACTTGTGGTAGAAGACTGTAAGATTCCTTTAATACGTACAATTTTAGTGCTGATTAGTTGTAATTCCTGTTTGGCTCTGTGTATTTGCCGTTTAATGAAGTTTCATCGAAATTTCTTGGTGTTAGGATCATTTAACGCCGCGGCATCATGTAACTTAAATTTAGTGTATCGAGGCAGCAAATAATTTTCTAAACATATACTGTTAAATATAACAGACAATGAATGTCTGTTATGTTTAACCATCTACATTATAAATCACGTTTAAATCTGGTCGTAACCCATTGCATTGCATTTGAATATATGGTTCTGTTGTCATTTCGCGCTATCACGCAGTGTGACGTCATAGAACCGCATTGCAAATTTGCGAACTGCGTTTGTTATATTTGGTCACTATTGCCGTTGCTTAGCAAAGTTTTATGTTAACACAAGACAAAATCGTCGCTGATGGTGGATGTTTTTGTGTTACCGTCCTTATAACCTCTCTGAAGATGGCTCATGTGAGCTGAAAGCATAGAACCAACTTAATAAAGGATTTCCAAATGTTGGAGAATTTTTGTCTTTATTTTCAACTGAAATTAAAGCCAAAATACGATATTTAGAACGGCTCATGATTAAACATAATAGACATTCATTGTCTCATATTTAACAGTATATGTTTAGAATATATATATATATATATATATATATATATATATATATATATATATATATATATATGGAGAGAGAGAGAGGTGAGGAGAATGTTAATATAAAAGTAGGCAATGAGGTCAACACCATGCCACAACAGTTTTCTTCATGCCATCCTATATATATATATATATATATATATATATGAAGAGAGAAAGAAATAGAGAGAAAGTGGGAGATAGATAGATAGATAGATTCTTTAAAATATGCGACAAAATAAATATGTTTCCTTTAAAATTAACAATTTTTTAAGTGTTCAAGCTTATAACCGCAGGATTCTTCCATATAATTTTCTGTAGAAAAATTCGCTCACTAAAACCAATAAAAACTGTCCTTTCGTCTTGTGAAACTGTCCAATGGCGTTCGTTTTGCAAGACAGAGAAGAGATAAGAACATTGTTATGAGTAGTTATATCAAAGACTCAACGTTCATATAAGAAATACTTCAAGTATAAGAAATGAAGTTTTCTTCGTTTGACTGTGCTTTGAAAGTATCAAGGAGTTCTTGACCAGAGAAGTGGCGATGTTAGAAGGGAGGTAAAGAAACAAAGATTTGTTCAAAAAAGAAAAAAAAAAGCTGTAAAGAAAGAAAAGAAAAAAAGACGTCATGGGTCAATAAAATCTGGAAAATAGTTGATTATTAATAAAGAAATATTAAATAATTAGTAGACGATTATAATTCTCATCAGAAATCAAGCCAAAAGAAAAGAGAAGTTTGGAAGAATCGAAGCAAGGAAATGGAAGAATAACGAAAACAAAAATCGAAGATGAAAAGAAAATTACAACCAGAGAATATGAATTCGAAAAATTAAAATATAAAAAGAAAAAGAAAATGGAAGAATTGAAGATTTTTTTCACTTAATGATAAAGTGCTTTTCTAAGATACAAACTACAACTACTGTTGTCATGTATCCTTTTGGATGATGGTGATGATAGACACGCTCACAATGTTTTTCTTTTTTTTTTCCCTGCCAGCCAAACTCTCGCTGTCACTACTGAGTCATCATTGATAATAAATTAAATACAAGCAGAAGCTCACAAAACAGTAAACAAAAGCTGAATAAATTCATTTATTTACTATTTTTGCCATTATTCTTATTTTTGAAAATTCCATGCCAAGAATTCAACAAATAGCTCACTGGTGCCCCCTATATACGAATTTCATCGAGCCACAAGATTAGCAACTAGGTCCCACCCATTTACTGTGAAACCAACAAATTGTAAACGCAAATTCTACTCCATCAGCTTCTTTTCTCGCACTTCTCGCCTGTGGAATTCTCTTCGGCATACTTGCTTTCCTGACAGTTTTTTTTTAATCATATCACCCCGAGCAAGGCGATAACACAACTGATGTGCAGGGGGCTACGTAAGAGTGAAAAGATTAGAAGAGAGAGAGCCGGAAACCACATCGTAAACAGGGAACAAGGGATGAGCCTCTACACCTGTTCAATAGACGTGGGTGGAGTGTGAACCGGGCGATAGTTTAGTCTATCTACTCCAATTAGTTTAGTCTATCTACTCCAGTTACACTCTTCAAGAATTTAAATGTAAAGTCAATAGCCATCTCCTGTCTCACTAACTTACATCCTCTCACTCATGCTTTTCTACATCCACCCCACTCTCATCAGTTCACTCTTCCCTCTCCTACTCTCCTTCTGACACCCCCTGCAACCTCTCACTCCTCATAACATTCCTCCTATGTAACCCCCTGCACAACAGTCGCAGTAAAATGCCTTGCTTGGGGCGACAGGATTATAAAAAAGAAATGAATTCATGAGGGTATTTGTTAAATTCATGGCATTCACTTACACACAAATACCCTTGGGAAAGGTATTAATCCGTCTCTTTCCTCCAGTTATGGGTTAAATAACAGGAGAAATTGGGTTATGCGAGTATCATGTATGGCACTTAACTGACTGACTGAATATAATAGTTGGAAATATAATTAAAACTTCTACTGGACATAAAGTGGGGGATCGGTTTTCTATTGTTATGAAGTAATAAAATGATCCCCTACTAATTGCTTTTGCTATAATGATGTAATATAATCTATCTCTTCCCCTTCCAGTTATGGGTTCAATAATAGGACAGGTTGGGTTGGCTGGCAACCAGTCTACCGCAGAAAACAATGACATACTACTACGGGATAATCTTCTGCCCAGTCAGTCATGTCTCTTTCGAGACATGATCAACCAAAGCGTATATCACGTATGGAACTTAACTAACTGATTCTTCCTAAAGCGAATAATAAAGATTAGTTTTATTTAATTTGTTAATCCCAAGATAGAATCGTTTCGATGGCATAGATCTTGGAATAATTTTCTTTCCTTTTTTTTTCGTCAAAACGTCTACCTCATGTATATGATTTTCTATCAATCGATATCTTCCGATATTTTGATTGATTGATCTGTTTTACGACTTACCATTCTCTTTGAGGCTATTTAAAGTCGAAACAGATTTTGGAATTGTAAGAATTTTTTTGGAAATAATAATAATAATTTTCTTATATGTATTACTATTTAATCCATAACGGAGGAGAAGAGATGGATTTGTAACTTTTCTAAGGATATTTTCAATTAAGTGACTATAACGAACCCGACTGGAATCCGAACTATGATCTCCGACTTCTCATTCTGAGCCTTTATTACACCACCAGCACATCCAAAATTTACAGCACTTGATATTCCCTGGCGATCACCCATCTGACCAGGTTCGGCGTTGCTTAACTTTTGTGATCAGACGAGAACTGGTGTTTCAACGTGATATGTACATAAGATGTATCGGAGGGATTGACTTAGATAATTATAAACGTTGATGTCTTTCAAAAGATAAGCAACGAATTAAAAACAAGGTTTTAGCTAAAAAGATAAGGGTTCTGAACGGCTATGCAATATAAATCCCCCTCCAATATTGACGTGAATACCGAAAACGTTCTCACAAATGAACAACAGACCCGGGACAACTGAAATACTGTTCGACAGAAAATTACTGAGAATAACATGGATTGAACATGTGTGCAACGAGGAAGTTTTAAGGAAAATCGTAACGACAAAGAATCTTATACTCGAGAATCAGAAAGAGACAGCTGAATACTTTTGGGAATATAAGGAGCGAAGAGGAATTTTGAAAAGCAAGTAGGGTGGCCAGAGTAAAAAAATGGTAAAATCTCTCAAACAAGCTTGGGTTAATGAATGGCAGAATAAGGTTTGGGATGAATAGTTAGGAGACAAGCATTACTTAAAGATACAACGGATAGGAAGTTGTGGAGGGTCATGGCCACAGAAGTTTAAAAGGGACGCGGCACATAAGAGAATATAATTAACGTTAATATTTATCTGGTTGCATTCGACTTTTTTAAAGTTATTTTCTTTTTAAGTTTATATATCAAACCATATCTGATTTTTTTAATATTTTGTACAACATTTGATCATTAATCTGTTGTTTGCAAAATCGTTTAATTCATTTATTAATTCTTCGGGATCATATTTCTTGTTGCTGTTATTCTACTTAGTCAAACAAGATGAAAACAGAAAGAAAAAATATTCAATAATGAAAGAAGGCAGTATATTCAAACAAGATTTACATTTAGTAGATTCTGTAGAAAAGCAAAACGAAAGTCAAGAGCCAACAATTGCGGCAATAAATATGAAAATGAAAGCCAAAGATAAAGCTCTTGAACAGATGAAACAACTCTGGCAAGACAAACCTCTGCATGGCCAATATCCAGAACGTGCCAATAACCCAATGTTGATAAAGTTAATACTCATCGATGGTTACGTGCATCTGGATTAAGGTCTGAAACTGAAGGCTTTATTCTTGCTGCGTAAGACCAAAGTCTTTTCACTAGGAACTTTCAGGCGAATATTATACATAATAATATGGATCCAAAATGCAGTTTCTGTGATAAACACCAAGAACCAATAGAGCATCTAATCTCAGGATGTTCTATACTTGCCCCAAATGAATATAAAAATCGTCACGATAGAGTGAGTCAATATTTACATTGGACAATGTACAAACACTATGGAAAATCTGTAAACAAACACTGATATGAACATCACGCAGCCCCGGTTACAGAAATAGAAGATGTCACCATTCTATGGGTTTACATCATCTATACAGACAGAAAAAGTGAAGCAAATAGGCTGGACATTATTGTTAAAAACCAGAAAGAGAAAACTTGCCTATTAATTGATATGGCTTGTCCAGCGGATTGTAACATAGCAAAAAGGGAAATTAAAAAACTATCAAAATATAAAGACCTGGGAATTGAAATATAAAAAATGTGGAAATTGAAAACAAGAGTCGTGCCAGTGATAGTAGGTTCACTTGGAATAATGAAAAACAGGAACAAAACAACACAATAAAAGAATCCCTGGAAACCCCAGTTTAAGAGATATACAAACGATTGTCTTGTTAAGCCCACAAACTAAGAAGAGCTTTGTCTATGTAACGCTAGAGATATTAGGGAGCTATGAAAAAACATGAAATGGAGCCATAAAGACACACCACGACCTGGCTTAGATCTTCCCGCAGACTTGGTAGGTCGTGAGACCATAGCAGAAATCGAAATATGATAAAAATACCAATAATAATAATAATAATAATAATAATGATGCTAGGAGTAACAGTGAGTTAGAAGGTCTTCTGAAAACAATAAAATGTTTCAGTGATGATATCGGAATGGAATTTAGTTGGAATACATGTACTGAAACCACAATTTTACGAAAATCACGACAAGAAATCTCTCCTACTAGCTGACATCCTGGATAATATTCAAAGAGAGCAAGAAGAAACTTATAAGTACCTCGATTTAAATGAGATTGAAGGGATTCACTATAAAAATAAAATAAATAATGCAAAAGGAATATTATAAAAGGGTGCTACTAATATTAAGAACTGAGCTCAACTTAATAGCCTTGCATTTTCAGTGGTTCAATATAGTTTGAACATCCTGAACTGGACCCGAAATGACAAGAATGCTTCTTTCTAAGTATAACAGGCATCATCCAAAGGCTGATTCCGACCGTCTGTACATACCCCGTAAAGAGGTTTGAAAAGGTCTTATTTAGCTACAATTGTCATACAAGATAACAACTATTGGTTTACTAATATGTATGAAAACAGCAAAGAATTGGACGATACAGTTAACCAAACAACACGAAAGCAGAACAAGAAAATATTCAATCATGTAAGTTGTAAATAAAAACAAGATTTGCATTTAGTAGATTCTGTAGAGAAGCAAAACAACTAAAGAACGAACTGTTACAGCAAAAACTATGTAAAAAGAAGGCCAAGGATAAAGCTCTTGAACACATGAAACAACGCTGGCAAGTCAAATCTCTGTATGGCCAATATCCAGAACGAGGCTAATAAACCCAATGTTGATAAAGTTAATATTCATCGATGGTTATGAGCATCTGGCTTAAAGGCTGAAATGGAAGGCTTTAATCTTGTAGCACAAGACCAGAGATTTTCCCCTAAGAACCTTCAGGCAAATATCATACATAATAGTGTGGATCCAAAATGCAGGTACTGTAACAAATTTCGGGAAATCACACACCATTTAATCTCAGGATACTCTGTGCTTGTGCCAAATGAATATAGAAATCGTCACGATAGAGTGGGACTATATGCAACTGGAAAACATGTTAACAAACACTGGTATGAACATCACCCAGCACCGGTTACAAAACTAGAATACATCAACATCCAATGGGATTACTTCATCTTCACAGACAGAAAGACTGAAGCAAATAGGCCGGACATAACTGTCAATAACCAAAAATGCAAAAATGCTTACTAATTGATATGGCTTACCTAACGGAACCAAAGAATTTGAGTAGCTATCGAAATATAAAAACGTTAAAATCGAAATAAAAAAAATGGTGGCAATTGAAAGCAAGAATAGTGTCAGTTGCAGGAGGTGAGTTTGGAATGATTAAAAAAAGAACAGAAAAACTCATTGAAAATATTGTATTTTTTTATGTAAGTAAAGCCTACACATTAAGAATAACTTTGTGACGCTAGTGATCTTACAGGTGCCCGACAATATTTTTCGGACACTTTAGTATTCGACTTTCCGAGTACCATAGAGTGGCGAAATTCCTTCAATAGAATAGCATAAACATATAAAGACAATACCTGTAATAAAAATGGAAGAAAATCGATTAGGTAAGGAAAAATATTTATTTTTCATCATTTTTTACAAAACACACGCGACATTATTTTTCAGACATCGTTGAAAAACTGTTAATAGTCTGTAATATCACCTTTCTTCTCAATAACTTTTATCAATCACTCTTCATAATGATCAAACATATGCACAATAACATCTCTACGTGTTTCTATTAGTTGGTTTTTGGCATCTAATATCCGTTCCCATAGTTAAGCCTTTTTCGTTATTTCAGGTCCATCATAGACAAGTTGCGTAAGCATTTCCCAAACATTTTCTATTAAATTTAGATCTGGGCTTTTTGCAGGCCATTCCAAAGTAGTCATATTCACTTTAGCCATCCATTCTTTCATGAGTTTTGAAACATGGATGCTGCAATTGTCTTGCTGTAGAACGAAATCATTCCCTATCTCTCTTCTTATCCTTCGTAGGGCTTTCTCGTCCAGCAACTGTTTGTAGCTTTCGCTGTTCTGTCGTCCTTTCAGCCACTCCAACCATATATTTCCATTAGCAAAGATCATACCTCAAACCATAACTCCTCCTCCCATCTGTCGTTTGTTCAGTACAGCAGGCTCACCCCTTCTCGACCAAGTACACCATCCATCGGGCCCATCAAACTTGAAACGCTTCTCATCAGTAAATATAACCTTCTTAAAGTCAACATGCTTTGTTAACCACCTTTTAGCACACTCCAGTCTTGCTCCTTTGTGTTTCTTTGTTAGTGGAATTTTTTTTTCTTAGCCTTTGCATACGTCAAACCAATTCTATGCAGCGTTCTTTGTACTGTTCGGACGTTTACATCCAATTCACATTTCTCCTTCACTTTTCTTGCTGTAACTTTTTTTCCCGATGTCAAAAGCCGTGTCACAGTCCTCTTCATTCTCCTTTCAGTCCTCTTGCCAATTGATCTTTTCCGTCCTCTCTTCTTTTTCCGCTCGGAGTTTGTCTTCAGCATGTATTCGACCGTTGATTTCAACAGCTTCAAATCCATGGCGATCCTTCTGATGCTGAGGCCATCATCCCGCTTCTTCCGTGCCAAACAAACGACTTCTTTTGAATGCATTTTACCTCATTAAACTTAATTGTTTTGCCAGTAAATTAGAGCAGATAAGTGATTCTAATGATGACAGCTAAGTGTACAAGCAGAAAATTTGCATACAGCAACATATACATGAACTTAGCTCTTAATAAAATAGGATTTTTTGTCATGTCCAAAAAATAGTGTCGAGCAAGTTTTCGCAAAAATCACAAAAAACTAAAATTATCAAAGCCAAACCAAAAAAAATGATTACACTAGGAGTGGATTTTCACTCCTCAACTACGTACTTACAATCTCAAAAGTTTTTGGCACTAGTAACCACCTTGAAGTACTTTTTTCAAAGTGTCCGAAAAATATTGTCGGGCCCCTGTATGAGTGTTGGAAAAACAAATCATGAAATGTAGCCATAACAACACGCCTTAGGTTTTTACGTAGACTTACGTAGGTAATGTGATAATAGCAGAATTAATCATAATGATACGAAAACAGAAAGAAAAAATTTTCAATAATCAAAGAAGGCAGCAAATACAAACAAGATTTACATTTAGTAGATTCTGTAAAAAAGTAAAACAGACGCCAAGGACCAGCTATTGCGGCAAAAAATATGAAAATGAAAATCAAGGTTAAAGCTCTTGAACAGATGAAACAACGCTGGCAAGACAAACCTCTGCATGGCCAATATCCAGAACGAGGCTAATAAACCCAATGTTGATAAAGTTAATTCTCATCGATGATTACGTGCATCTGAATCTGAAGACTTTATTCTTGCTGTGCAAGACCAAAGTCTTTTCACGAGGAACTTTCAGGCAAATATTATACATAATAATGTTGATCCAAAATGCAGGTTCTGTGATAAACACCAAGAAACAATAGACCATCTAATCTCAGGATGTTCTATACTTGCCCCAAATGAATATAAATCTCGTCACGACAGATTAGGGCAATATTTACACTGGATAATGTGCAAACACTATGGAAAATCTGTAAACAAACACTGGTATGAACATCACCCAGCACCGGTTAAAGAAATAGATGTCACCATTCTATGGAATTACACCATCTATACAGACAGAAAAATTGAAGCAAATAGACTGACGCATTATTGTAAAAAAACAAAAACAAAAAAACTTTTTTATTAATTAATATGGCTTGTCCAGCGGATTGTAACATAGCAACCAAGGAATTTGAAAAACTATAAAAATATAAAGACCTGGAAATTGAAATAGAAAAAATGTGGAAATGGAAAACAAGAATCGTGCCAGTGAAAGGAGGTGCACTTGGAATGATAAAAAAAATGAAACAAAACAATACATTGAAAGAATCCCTGGAAACCCCAGCTTAAGACATATACAAACAATTGTCTTGTTAAGTACAGCCCACACACTATGGAGAACTTTGTCTATGTAACGCTAGGGATATTAGGGGAGATAGAAAAAACATGAAATGGAGCCATAACAACACGCCTCGATCTGCCTTAGGTCTTCCCGCAGACTTGGTTGGTAGTGCGACCATAGCAGAAATCGAAATATGATGAAAAATGACATAATAATAATAATAATAATCATGGTAATGATAATAAATACACTGATGCTACATCAGACATGGCTCTCGTGCCTGATGATTTTAATTTGTTGTTAGTGTTGATATGTACATATTTTGTTTAGTTGAACTATAATGAACTACAATAAGTATTCTGTTCAGTACCACAGATTTGCTTGTCAGTTTTCCGGTCCTAACCAGATGGACATGTCCCCCAGCGATCGTTCCTTTGTTCATATATGGTTATAAACAATAGTAGTGGTAGAGCGTTATAGTCAGGTGTCGAGAGGTTTGATTTTTATCAAGTTAAAAAGATATGGCAACTAGAGTCACTTGTGTGTCGCATCCCGATATTTCGGAACATTTCCAAACGTAGGTCCGTGGATCGAAAGAATAGATAGTGACCATTTTCGGTGATCGATTTGGCCGTTTGCGTCGTCATGTTTGATTCAATGGTTTTCTTGAGACAAGTATATTAAAATTGGTTTGTTTCTGCCAAATGTCGAAAATGTAATTACAGTCTTTTCATAGAGATGTTCCTTCTTCTGTTGTTAGACTGCACAACGCATATACAAGGTAACCAAAAAAGTTCTGTCCGTTTTTTGATTAGTCATTGAATGAAGTTGAAATATATACAAAATGCGTGTAGCAATTGTTTTCAAATTTGGACAGCCGGAAGTAGGAACATCAGACGCTATAAAAAATAAGCGCACCGTGTCCGGCCAACAGTTATAAGGAAAGAATGGAAGTGTCTAGAGATCTCGTTGGGGGCTATTTGCTTTTCGACTTCAAAGTGGGCTTATCAGCAGCCGCATCAATTTGCCGCATATGTCAAGCGTTTGGGGATAGTGCTCTGGATGAACGTACTGCAAGGCGTTGGTTTCGAAAATTTATGTCGGGAGATTTGTCTCTCCATGATGAGCCTCGCAGTAGACGACCACAGGTCTTGAATGACGGAGTCCTGAAGGCGGCCATTGAAGAGGACAGCAGTCTAACGTGTGGTGAACTTGCAAGATAGTTCAACGTTTCCGATGAAACAGATTTCACTGCACCGCCTAGGTAAGACGTACAAACTGAGCAAGTTGGTTCCAAAAACGCTGTTGGAAGTCCACAAATGACAACGAGTGGCAGCCTGCGTATCGCTGCTTTCTCGCCACCGTACCGCATCCTTATTCAATCGAGTGCGTACCAGTGATGAAAAGTGGGTTCTGTACGAAACTCCCAAGCGTTTCAGACATTGGTTGTCTCCTCAGAAAGTTTAACATCTTCAATGGACCAAAGGTTTTTTTTCTCTTGTTAATAAAAATGGCAATTATATACAATATTATTTGTACTATGAAACCATATTGAAGATGTTTGTTTTGTATTATTGTTGTTCTCAAATTACATATTCCTAAAAAAATCAATGTTCTAATTTTCTGTCACCACTTCACCATATCTGACACTTTAGCAATGATTTGCATATAAAGTTGGCACGCTGAAACAGGCTGCAGGTCACTAAAATAACTGCCATTTGTTTACTATTACACAAATTAGCTTCTAATTTTAGATCTGCACATGTGTTAGTGTTGTCATATAAAGTGCCAAGTTTCACAAATTTTTATTAAAAACTGTCGGAGTATATAATTCTGGCACGCAGTGTAAATTGAGTATTACCTCAAATTTTATCTTTTGGTCTATCAGTGTTTGAGTAGACCCACGTTTTTTGTTTTGTTTTTTTTTTGTGTGGGGGGGCGTGTTGTTGTTGTTGTTGTTTTTGTGTTTTTTTTTACCTGAAATCTAGAGTATCATATAATTATATATCGTATTTCAGAAATAAAATATATTTCCAACAACAGGTGCTGACCGCTTGGGAGGAAATGTTTTCTTTCAAACTAATTACAAAATGAAGGCATTTCTAACCTTAATCATTAAACTTGATACTAGCAATATCCATGAAGGCTTTTGATTTTCCTATTTGATTGAAATTATGTATCATAAGATTTAAAGAATAAATAATCTCCTTGCAAGTTCCTGGCCTACAAAACACTAATGGAAATTCTCGTATTGCATCGTTATATATTTTAGATTAACAGCTTTAACATAATATTGCAATAACAAGAATAAGTATGAATGCAGAGATCTAGTCAAAGAAGTAAGGGGATACAAATGAAAAGATCTAAAATTGATGAGTTTTTCATTTCATTGAAGCAGACGTAAAACGTACGAGAGCATCATCGCTTCTTCTGTTTCTCTTTCTTTCTTTCCTTTATTTATTTATTTATTCCTTCATTTTCTTCCACAGATCCAAACATTGTCAGTGATATAGCTTGCCTTGCGATGAGAATGGAACAGTTCATTATTCGTGACGTATAAGCAGGACATAACATAAATACTAAGTAAAAAAATAAGGAAGAAAGGAAAAAGGAAAATTATAATCTAATAATCATCATAATAGTTTTGTATATCTAAACTTATTTATAAATGGAACTTTGTGTGTGTGTGTGTGTGTGTGTGTGTGTGTGTGCGTGTGTGTGTGTGTGTGTGTGTGTGTGTGTGTGTGTCCGTTACCTATAGACTCCGAAACGGCTGAACTGATTTTCTTGAAAATTTACACATTTTTTACTATAAGCGTCTGCGAGTGTTCTTAGGTTTTGTGTCGAGGTATCCCCGATAAATATCGAAAATCGATAATCGAAAAAATCGGGTTATAGAAGGAGTGGTCCGATTTTAATCAAATTCATAGACAAAGACATAAGAAACGATATTCAGAAGTTTCAAGGTTGCAGTTCTTACAATAGTGCAGAATATCGATAATATCTCCGATATCGGAAATCGATATCCCCGATATTCTATCGAATCTGATCCAAAACCGATTCAGCCATCAATATCGCTCATTTTCTCCAATTTTACTCCCGATAGGTACGATAAATTTTCATGGACTTACTTAGGTTAGTTTATCCTTGGATGACTTATTTGACTCTGATATTGCAAATCGACACCCTGATATTCTACTAGGTCTGATCAAAATCAGTTTTTCAGCCCTTTTATTTTAGTTTTTGCTTCGGGTTTGGCAAGTAGGTATAATTGTAGTTCTTAGTCTCAGCCATGATACCATTTACTCAGAGGACTTATTTAGCCTTCAAAATTCAGTTTACGACAAAACAAAACTTATTTGATATCGATAGCAGGAAATCAAAATTTGACTTACATCCATTCATTTTTCTTTCATTCTACGGTTTCGCTTTAAATGGAAACAATAATTGGTTTTTCGTCTTTCGTGCCAACATCCAAAGAGTCTGAGCTCCAGGACCATGGATTAGTTTTAAAGCTTTCATTACAACCGAGCAACGCCGGGCTATACTGCTAGTTTAATAATATGAGAAAACAAACAGACGAGAAAATTTATTTTTTTTACTTGTCCAGAAATCAAAATGATGGATGTCAATTAGGAAAGCGGGTGGAGAAATACTGGTTTTCATTTGTTTACAATGAATAAATCTTAATCTCGTCAAAAACAAATTATTTCGAATAAATATGAAAAATTGAATTTTCGTTTTTAAACAAAGACCCAGTTATTATTTGAAAGTCCTTGTAAAATTAAAGCTATCATCAGTCAGTCAGTCAGTCAGTTGAGTGCCATACGTAATACACGCTTTGGACGATCATGTCTCTTTCGATACATGTCTGACTGGGCAAAAGATTATCCCGCAGTAGGTTGCCATTGCTTTCTGCGGTAGACTGGTTGCCAGCCAAGGTTATAGAACCCAATCTGTTCTATTATTTAACTCATAACTGGAGGGAAGAGACGGTTTAATAGTTTTCCCAATTGTATTTATGCGTAAGTGAATGCAAAGAATTCAACTGGTATTCGAACTCAGCTCCCCGATTTGTCGTTCCGAGTCGACATCCACTGCACCACAACGTTTATCCAAATGCTATAGGCATCATATTAAAAAGAAATATATTGAAAGCATGCTCTCTAAAAGGGCAAAACAAATGAAGAAAGACTTGTACTTATGTTTTTATCGATTATGCAAAGGCGTTCGACGAAAGACGCCACAAAGAATTGATGGAGATGCTCAGCAGCTTCGATATATTTGGGAAAAACATTAGAGTAATCAAGAATCTCTACTGGCAGCAAACTGCCTGCATACGGGCAAGTAACGAATTCAGCAGATATACAAAGGGACATAAGACAAGATGTGTCTTTTCACCGGATCTATTCAACTTGTACAGCGAGACTATTCTGAGGACCCTAGATATGTCAGGATTTGTCATCAGAGGCCATAATTTAAACAACCTAAGGTACGCAGATGATACAGTGCTGATTGCAGACAGGAAAACGAAACTACAAGTCCTCCTACAGAAGGTAGCTGAAGAGACTGACAAGAAAGGACTACAAATAAACTGCAAGAAAACCGAATGCATGGTCATCAGCAAAAAGAGCAGCATAAAATGCCAAATACAATAAATACAAAAAAGGAAAGAAAAAGAGTAAAATATGTACAGATTCACTAAGTTTACACTGGTTCAAGGCCACGATAATACTGTACCCAATGCAGATCTAACCCGCATCACTTGCAATGGTCTGAGCGTTTAGCTTGTAGGCGCCTAGTGATCTAATAGTCTGGCACAAGACCGAAGTCGAGTAATACAATATTTTCTCGATTATCCGGACACCCGAGGAATGGAACTGAAAAAATATGTTCGGACAAGTAAAAATTCTGGATAACTGAAAGCCAAAATTATTAAAATAGAACGAATAATAAACAATAATTTTCTTGAAAAAATGTAACATTTATTTCAACATTTTCAAAAAGTTTGGTGAATGTTTTGTTTATTATTTTTTTAATTAAAAAATGCGTCAATTTTTGTCTTTTTTTGTCTGGATTCAGGTAGACGTATTTGTAAGGGTAGCGTCTGAGATTTGCGTTAGCCTTAATCTCTAGTGTGACCAAGCCGTAATAATTCAAATGCATGTTCTTTGTGTGAAAACAGAAAAGAAATCAACAAGAATTGAACTGATTTTATCAGCGTTTGTTTAACAAAATCTCGATTACGGTTTTCTAAATTCTCAAAATGTTTGTCTAAGATTATATATTAGAATGGATTTCGCTTGGATAATTGAAAAATGTCTGGATGATTTCAGTTTTTCACTTTATTTTACGTTCGGATAGTCAAAGCCCTGAAAATAGACGTCCGGATAATCGAAGTCCTAAAAATCAATGTCCGGATAATCGAAGTCCTGAAAATCAATGTCCGGTTAATCGAGGAAAGAGTGAATTTGCTTAGTTATGTTGTTCTACTGGATGTTACTATCATGAAACACTCGATGTACACTATCCGCCATAATTATTAGGCCACCCCAGTTTTTTTAAATAAATAATGTATTTCATACTAATTTTAGTATTTATTGCCAAATGGATAATTCTAAATGAAAATAAAATGTTTCTTTTGTTATTATTACTTTGCAAAATTTTACAAGGCATAGAAGCAAAGATGAACTCTATCGAACGAATCTAAATTTTTTTCAGTCTTTCATTAATGAAACTACAATATAGGTAATTATTAAATATTTATCAATTCATTTGATGCACATGTTATTGTGCAGTATTAACAAAAGAACCATTCTATTTTCAAGTACAATTATTCTCTTGACAATAAATACTAAAATAGTATGAAATACATCATTTTTTAAACACTGGGGTTGCCTAGTAATTATGGCCGGTAGTGTACTCTTCAATAACAATGAACTGCGACAATGACACGCCTAAGAATCTCTCTATAGTCAGTCAGTCAGTTAAGTGCCATACGTGAAACACGCTTGGGGCAGAAGATTATCCCGCAGTAGGTTGTCATTGCTTTCTGCGGTAGACTGGTTGCCAGCCAAGGCTATAGAACCCAATCTGTCCTGTTATTTAACCCATAACTGGAAGGAAGAGACGGATTAATACCTTTCCCAAGGGTATTTGCGCGTAAGTGAAATGCAATGAATTCAGCTGTATAGTAGGTGCCTTAAAAGAACAACTTACCCAATTCTAGCTCCTTATAGAATATAAACTTGAAGGAAAAAGGGCTGAACACGTTTCTTACAATTCAAATATGTGGGTTTTAACGGATCTGTTTAAAAAGTTCCAATTCAAATCGGAGCTGCAAATGTTTTCCTGACGATAATACAAACTACACATTCAAAACTAAAACAAACGACTTCCTGGTTGTTGAGAGGTTACGGGGGTCAGGCATTTGGTTAGGGTTAGGGTTAGGGTTAGGGTTAGGGTTAGTTTGGTTGATTGGAAGATGTTTCGATAGTTTTAATTTTATCTCTTTATTTCATGTCCAAATAATCGGATCCTAGAAAATCAGGATACGGACAATTGAGGAAAAAATGTACAAGTTTTCATCAAAATATTTGTTAATATGTTTAAATTAAAAAAAATCTAGCTAACCTTTTGTTCACACATTGTAGGTGTCTTTATTTGAACACGCGTACGTCCGTGTGATTTTTTTAAAACACAGATATTTCTCCAGGTGCGCATTTGCAGCAAGACCGGCGCACCTGCCTGCTGCTAGGATAGTCCGAAGCAAAATTGACTAATTGGTATGCCAGTATTGTTACTTTGTCTTCATTGGGAATTCCATGTTTAATAAACTGATTTGATATCCTGGAAGAGTACTTTTTTTTACCTTTGAATAATTAAGAATCCTCCAATCAAGTCTGCGAAATAAAATCGATGTATACTGTGTAATAACCCGATACCAACAGGTGAGTTATTTGCTTTAGGTACAATATATCTTTGAATATGAATTTTTCGACAAGAGAAGGCGTATTTATGATAACATACGTAATAATGTAGTGACGTACTTAATGGTCTAAAACGGTTCTATGATCCAATCCTGCAAACAGCAGATATTATTTTAACTGTACCTAGTACATTTTCGCACCTTTAGTATCTGGTGACTTTATGATTAGTCTATCTGATAATGCTAAAGGTTGATTTTCTGGTTTTGCATAGATTTTCGTTTCTCGTTTTATTTGCAAGGATGATTTTCGGGACTGTTAGAAGCACGCCGATGAGGGCATTAAGTAAGTTTTTCATGCTCTCTGAAAATGGTCAGATTTTTCCGCATTTACGCTCTCTTTTAATTCCATTCTCTGTTCGACTGGAATAACGAATTCTGTTGTTCAAAAATATATTTTTGTCTTTCTTCCTGATGATCAAATCTAGTCTCCTCACTTATATTAGTGTGTGTGTTTGTGTGTTTGTGTGTTTTAGTTCAAATGTTCAAAGGAAAAGAAAATATTCCTACGTTTATCCATATGAAATACATATGCATAAGTAAGCCATGGCAAATATATAAGTGCACACATCTATAAATCATATAAATTGTGGGAAGGCAGTTGTGAGAGAAAAGATTACACTTGTTAACTGATTTAATATGGGATTAAGAAAAAATGTAGCTTTTTCAATTTATTTTCGGAAAGGAAAAAACTGTACAAACAGCAAAAAAGCTATGTGCCATTTATGGAGGTGCCATAGCTGAGAATGCTGACCTTAAATAGTTCACTGAGTTCAGAAGTGAAATCTAGAAAACTGCAAACTTTCTGCAGTTGATGACCAAATTAAATGAATGAAATAATTCAGGTCGCATTACAAAGGACATCGCAGAAGTATTCAACATATTTCAGATAAGTGTTGTCAGGTATTTGAAAACATTTCGAAGTTCGAATCAAAAAGGTGCCTCGCGAGGTAGTAGCAAAAATTTCATTTCAATCTGAAATTTTCTGTTCAGTCGCAAGTAAATGGCCTAATCTTAAACAATGATTACAGACGATGAAAAATTAATTGTTTACAAAAATGTAAATTTTTAATTTTTACTTTTAAGAAAATCTTAACAAAACATTTTTTGACATATGTTACCCCACCCACCTCTGAAAATTTTAATTTTTATCCGAAAAACCTTTTTTTATTGGTTAAAATTAATCAAAACTTGTTTTTCCAAACTCCGACTCATTTCTCGAAAATCTGCTCCGAATTGTAAAATAAAAAAATACAATAAAACTCTGCCATTATTTAATTAGAAAAGCTTTTAATTGTTTTTATAAATCAAATTTAGGGACACTCTTGTTCTAAGAAAAAAATAATTTCTATAAATAATGTGTTTTTTTACAACAATTTTCATTTTTATTTTAATTATAAAAAATTATAATATATAATTTTTCTTTTTTAATTCTGTATTATTTTTATCTGGTTAGGTGATATTGTTATTTGTTAAACTGTATTTACAAATCAAAAACTGAAACGTTTAATAGAGGTCATTTTGCACCAAGATTTTAGAAACAATTTTTCACTATTTTTGATGTATAAACATACCGATTTTTGTAAGTATGGTAGTTAATACATGACATTATTATTCTTAAAATGTCACGTTTTAAAACAATAAAAAAAAGCGATCGCTTAGAATTCGTAAAATTATGTCAATTTCCCTCTACAATATTTAGCTTTCAACATGTCAAGTTGTCAATAAATGAATCAACACGACTGCGTGATTAAGAAATGTTTGTATACTATGTTTTACGCTATAAGTAAGTAATGTCTGTTTCAAATCAAACCAATTTAACTTTAAATTTGCAAATTAACTCGGATAACATGTTAAAAAATATATTCTATTTTTTTACGATTGAAAGGTTATTAAGTAGGAATAATTATAGACTAAAACGTCATTATTTTATAGCTATTGTATAACGATGCTAATTTCAACTTATTAATTACAGATTGCTCAGGGTATTTTGTATCTGTGCATTACTTATTTGCTGTTCATTGTTATTACTATTAAATTTTATTATGCAGCGTACGATGGGTAAATTGTCGCTATTTTAAATTTGTTTGTTTTTATTTTGTTGACTGCACAGTATAGTAGGGTCAGTTGGGCACTGTCTGTTAGAAAAAGGGCACCATGACGCAATTAACTTGATAGAACATTTCAGAAGGTTTTGATGTCAATCTGGAGACAGTGAAAAGGATTGAATGATATATCCTGTCAGCACCATGGTGTTTGAAACGTTCACTAGTGACGACGATACTATGCCTCCATTCGTCTTCCCACGAGGTTTGTTACCTCAACAGCGGGGGGCTGCATCAGGTGCCCTAAGAAGGTAATGCTGTTCTAGGCCAAAAAGATGTCGGGCGCAGTTAAACTCGTCGTCACACCAAAGATGAATTGAAAACAATAATTATGGTAGCATTCACCAACTAAAAAAACTGGACCGTCCAGAAAAATTGCAGTAGATTCCGAAGTATACTGGAGGCTGAAGGGAATGGCTATTTTACTAAATAAATTTACTCTCTGTAAATCCAAGATAAATTTTCTGTAATTTTGGTAAATATATATTTTAAGATGAGATGTCAGTTTTATTTTCATTTTTGCGTAAGTAAGACGACAATTTATCCATCACACCTTAAGTATATATATATATATATATATATATAGTCACCAGCATACTGTCCTCTTTCGCTGTATCACAACTCATCACTGCGGTTAGACAACCGATTGCTTTCAGTCGTGTGTGAAACCCGACCGATTTAACATCAGTCGAAAGGTTTACCCCTAAGCGATCGGCTCACGACAAAGAAAGGCAGATTCTAGCTTGCTATATACAAAATGTAAACAAACGCCATAGCCAAGAATGTTCAATTCCTTACTGAAGAACGATGCGTAATATATATATATATATATATATATATATATATATATATATATATATATATATATATACCTTAAATCCAAAACAGGAAAAGCATGTAGGTAAAATCCCAAAAGCCAGATCCCCTATATATTTTCTTAATTCTTGTGTATGGATATGTTTTTTTGGCTTCTTCTGGTATGTGAATTTTTGTACCATATTTGAAATAAATATTTTTAATTTTTGATCGTTGCTGAAGAAGCGAGATTTTTTGTGCGGAAATAGCTATTCAACGAAATTCTTTTATATATATATATATATATATATATATATATATATATATATAAGAAAAATTAAGGCAGACACGTTATCTCATGGTGAATCGGAAGTATAGGCGAACCATCATCAGCTTTCCTCTTTATTTAACAAAGTAAAATCCTTTGTAAAATAAAGAGGGAAGCTGATGATGGTTGAAAAGGGCCCATACTTCCGATTCAGCATGAGATAGCGTGTCTGCCTTAATTTTTCTTATATTTGCTCTAAATATATTTATATACATATATATTTAGAGCTCTCTTAGAGAGTTATTCTACCACTGTATGTACAGGATACTTCTTTGGATTCTTCTATACCCACACTGCATGCTGAAATATAATATAATATAATTATATGGTTATGTCAGTTTTTCATTGCTACATGGAAATTTCTATGTTTCGAGATTAATTCTCATCATCAGGCAATGCTGGTGTGGTTGTGCAGACGATTTACATTTAAATGACGAATACTTTCGGTTTACTGTGAATGGATGTGGGTGTTTGTGTGTGTGGCTAATCAGAATGAAGATTCACTTAGGGGTTTGACCTCGAGGAATTTCTGTGCTAACCAACATTTTTCCTCCTCTTTTTTTCCTTTTTCCTCGGCCCTATTCCCCTCTTGTCTGCTTTCCTTCGAGTAAACCCCGAACTGCTATTTTTTCGCTATATCTATCAATTTGCTGTAAAGTTTACTATCCTGATACAAAGGGTGGGGGGGGGGGGGGAGAATTATAAAGCAAAAAAAAAAGGAAAAAAGGACAACTAACTTATTCTATCTTTGGCTTTATTTTTATTTTCATTTCTATTTTTACCTAATTCGTCAGTTAGCATGTTATTTAATTTAGGTTTTATCCATTTTCTAATGTGAATAATTTACAATGTCTACATATGACATTAATTTTGTTGCGTTTATTTAATAAATTTTTATTTTTAACGGATCTAATAATAAATAGTTTTTCATATAAGCATAATGAACATGGTTCATTTAAGGACTTACATGTTTTAGCTTCTTTTAGGATTTTCCATTTCTATTTTGGGTGTTTTTTTTTTTTTTGTTTCCTTTAGGTACCAATGATATCTCGATAGGGATGTTCTATTTCTGTATTTGCTATTATTAAATGAAGAGGTGTGCTGGTAAATTCACTGCTTTAGAGTGTTTTTAGTGCTCCCTATATAGACTTTTATATTCTTTGGGTTTTCCTTCGTTTATATTTCGCATTGATAGATTATCGATTATATTAAACTCTATAATACTCATTATATTGAGCACTGTTCATAATAAAATAAATGCCAGAGAACTCAACATATAAAAAAAAAACCTCGAGTCCTCTTCACTTGGAAATATATATATATATAGAGATGTCCAGTCCGTAAAGATAGATAGATAGATAGATAGATAGATAGATAGATAGATAGATAGATAGATAGATAGATAGATAGATATGAATTTTTTGTACTAATTTTATTTGAGATGTTAAAAATGTTATTTTCTTCTGAATTTTCTTAAGGAATACAAGGCTACTCTGATCGAACTTTCAGCTCCATGCTTTACTTTTTCGATTAGCTAAATATTAAATACCAGTTATAATGTAAAATAGTAGGCAAGGGAAAAGTCTTTAAATATCATCTAGAAAATATCGATTGTTTAATAAATTTCATTTTCTTTTACATTTGTATAACTCAACTATTTATGAAACTGAATAGATTTCGCTTTCTACTTCTCTTTGTTTTGTTCCTTTGTTTCGTTTTCCTTTTTCTCAGTCAAATATATTTCTTTAATCCTTACTAAATAGCGTTTCTTGTCTTTCTCTATACTAAGAACCAAAATATGCGAATTTTATTCTTAATCATATCACCCCAACGAAGGCGGGACAGCCACTAGTGACCTGAGGGTTACAGTGACAGAAAAAAGTGGGTACAGACGGTATTGAAGAAAGGATGAAAGATGAATGAGATTCATGAAGTTGGCAAATAACATTGACTTTAAATGTTTGGATATTGTATATATATATATATATATATATATATATATATATATATATATATATGAATATACTAACACTACCCATAAAAATATCGCGAATTCAGAATAAGAATTTAGCAAACCAAACGCAACGTAACTGATACTGTTAACACTTGAATGACTGAAAAGATGGCTGAATATCATCAGGAATTCTCTCTCTCTCTCTTTCTCTTTCTCTCTCTATCTCTTTCTCTCTCTCTTTCTCTCTCTCTCTCTCTCTTTCTCTCTCTCTCTCTTTTCAATTACAATGTTAAAAGTAGCGCCTCTATAACCAAGCCTGCTATTGAAAACCATAGGAAGAATAGAGTTGTCTTCTCTTACTTTACCCGCACACATTTTGCCAGTCAATCAAAAAGCGTTAAAAGGTACAAATTTAAACTCTGAATCATTTGAATCGTGACAACGTCCAAGAAAAACGTGTTGATCGACTCTGAAGCTGTCTTAATGGACGATAAAGTTAGCACCTTTGAATTCCGTTTATGATAAGTTGGGTTTCGTAAGATCAATTAAAGTTTTCAATCGCCTCTGTTATTTTGTGTATATGAATAAATACCCTCGCTTTTGTTCGTCTTTTCGTCTGTTAAATTTCTTCTACTTGCGTAAATCGATCGCTGAAAACACAACACTGCACTTGGTTTTTACTCTTTCACAATCTAACAAAGCCAATGTTTTCTGCAATTCTTTAAGTAAGTACTTTAATTATACACCCTTATGCAAATTAATTAAAACAACTGCTTTAGTTTCTTCCCCAACCAAATAGACAATTTTAGACCCACTGAAGTGGCAGGGTGTAATTGATTTCTATATTTTCCTCGGATTATGTCATTTGCAGTGGTGTGCAGTAATATGAATCTATTTACTGTTTATGAAATTTGTTTGGCCTTGAAAATATTGCGTCTTTTGTGATTGCGTTAGATTTTTATCACTCCCAAACCCTGTCGTCTCGACTGTCGATTAGTTGTCCTACGGCCATTGTGTGCTATGAACATTACTCCATGGAAACGTATGTGCGTAATTTTAACGCTCCTTGAACACACTGGCAAGCCTTACAGAGAGATCACGGATATTGCTGGTATCAGCCTTTCAACTGTCAGTCATGCCATCAAGACGAATAAACAAACTGAATCCATCAGTCTAAAACCTAAAAGAAATGCGGTCGGAAGAGAAAAACAATGCTAAGTGACGACGTATACGTGATAGGGAAAGTGTGAAAGATCCTAGGAAGACATATTTTGTTTTGTTTCAATTAATTTGCACAAGGGTGTAACTATTGCCTTCCACTTTGTTGTTTTAGCACAAAAGATATAAAAATGTTTTTTTTATTTATTTATTTCACTTTTTCAGTCAATTTAAAGAGATACGAAGAAAAATTGAAAGCATGAAGTAAATTCTAAAGATCAGAACAGACCATAAAAATGGCAAAGAATATTTTCACGAGAAATGTTTGTTAAAAGCAAAGAAAATATACGTTCTACAACCCGACTGATAAAAAAAATAATCTTCAACGAGTGGGTCCGTGCCGTCTAAAATGAAGGCAAAATATTTATATCGATATGAAAGTTACTTATATATTGAGGTACCTACTATTAGGGATCTTACATTAAAACATCCAAATCCCTGAGCGTGACAAGAGGTGCATATATATATATTCTCTCTTTTATAATAAAGGCCGTTATATATTCATTTATATATAGTAATCCGCAGACAGAGCTGTTTCGCTGTATCACAGCTCATCAGCACTTTTAGACTCCGATTGCTTTTTTACCCAGGATTGAAACCCGACCGAATTGGCGTCATTCGGCGATTCTACCTCTGGGCTACGAGCGTGCGGTGGAAGAAGGCAGACTTTTTAGCGTGTATATCATTATACATGCTTAAGAGCCATAGTGCACTAATTCATTATTGAATGAGCGATGCGTATATACCGGAGTAGCTACTGTTTTCAAAGTATCCCATTCTTCCAGAGTGATCGATCAGGGTGTGAGAGCGTAAATGCGTAAATACTATAGTCATATATATATATATATATATATATACAAATGAATATCCAACGGTCTTTATTATAACGGAGAATATATATATATATATATATATATATATATATATATATACTACTACTACTACTAGAATTATTGCAACAAATTTAAATAATGCGGCACTGTTAAAGAGCAAACACGTAGCAAGAGCTTCATAACTGGTAGTAAGGAGAATGAACTGAGCCGACACACACTCTCTCTCTCTCTCTCTCTCTCTCTCTCTCTCTCTCTCTCTCTCTCTCCATGGGAGTGACAGGAGCGGGATATATATATATACATATGTGTGTATGTGTGTTTTCAATTTTTAAACGAGTTATCTTGCTACCCAGGTTTCTACCATAAGTGGTGTCTTCAGGTGATTTTTAATAACTAAGAATAATAAGTTATTAAAAATCACCTGAAGACACCACTCATGGTAGAAACCAAGGTCGCGAAATAACTCGTTTGAAAATGAAAAATATTCAAAAGTTCTACAATATAGTTGTATAGAACACTTTTTGATACAAATGTGTACTGGTCTAACCCTATCAAGACCAAAAACTAAGTATTAAACAATCAATATATATATATATATATATATATATATATATGTGTGTGTGTGTGTGTGTGTGTGTACACAGTTATACCTCGAGTTACACGTAGTTTGTCAATAAATACATGTAAAAATAAAAATCAAATCTAAGTCATTTTATTCAACTTTACGTCTGTCTGACTCAATTATTAAAGTCGTAATATCACTAAAAAAAAGCGGTAAAAACACATAAATTTTTTTTTACTGTACAATAAATAATAATAAAAGTACTTAAAATCAAATTAAAATTATTAACATAAATTAGTTTATTTTCTACTATCGAAATATATAAAATCACTAGCAGGATAGCCCGGCGTTGCTCGGGTGCAATGAAAGCTTTAAAACTAATCCATGGTCTTGGAGCTCAGACTCTTTGGACGTTGGCACGAAAGACTAAAAAGCAATAGTTGTTTCCAGTTAAAGCGAAACCATAGACTGAAAGAAAAATGAATGGATGTAAGTCAAATTTTGATTTCCTGGTATCTGTATCAAATAAGTTTGTTTCGTCGTAAACTGAATTTTGAAGGCTAAATAAGTCCTCTGAGTAAATGATATCATGGCTGAGACTAAGAACTACAATTATACCTACTTAGAGCCAACCCGAAGCAAAAACTAAAATAAAAAGACTGAAAAAATACAGACCTACAGGCAGATAAACAGACACACACACAAACAACTTGCCTTATATATATATATATTATCGATTTTCTGCACTATTGTAAGAACTGCAACCTTGCAACCTCTGAATATCGTTTCTTATGTCTTTGTCTATGAGTGTATCAAATTTGATTAAAATCGGACCACTCCTTCTATAACTCGATTTTTCGATTATCGATTTTCGATATTTATCGGGGGACCTCGACACAAAACCTAGCTAAGAACATTTGCAGACGCTTATAGTACAACTGTGTAAATTTTCAAGAAAATTGGTTTAGCCGTTTCAGAGTCTATAGGTAACGGACACACACACACACACACACACACATGCACACACAGATGAAGTTCTATTTATAAATAAGTTTACATTTTATTTTATAATATCTTAGACTAAAGCAAACCACATTCACAAATTAAGAGTCCGCGATATATATTTTAAAGATCGCCAAATTGTAAATATCTACAATACATTTACAAGTATGTATGCAGATGTATTCAGAAATTCAGATGACTTTTTTCTTTCTTCTTCTATGTGCCCTGTCCCATCAGGACGTAGGCGATCATGGCTTTCCACGTTTCCCTATCCCTGGTGGCTCTTAGCGCGCTTTCTCCTGTTACACCATGCAACCCTCGTACCATCATCCACCTTATTAGGTCCTTCAAATATATTATCTGTTGCTTTCCCCTGTCTCTTTTTCCCTCTATCTGGCCTGGTTCTCTAAGCCCTCCTTCCTCATTGCATGTCCCAGAAACTTCAGCTGTCTCTTCCTGATGCTCAGTATTAATTTCCTTTTCGTTTCCATCATTTCCAAGACCTCATCATTGCTCACATGCTCGATCCATGATATTCGCAGCATCCTTCTATAGAACCACATTTCAGTTGCTTCAGGTTTTTCCTTCATCTTTGATGATATTGTCCAGCATTCACTGCCATATTGAAGGACGGACAGCACGTAGCAATCCAGTACCCTCTTCCTAGTTTCTAGCGAAATTGTCTTGTTTCTTAATACTTTACACAACTTCTTGAATGCTTCCTTCGTCATTGCCAATTCGCTTTAAGTCTCTGTGTCGCACTTTCAAAAACTGAAATTTATTTGTTTGTAAGCTTAAAATAAATTCTTACTGACCATAAAAGTGCATTCATAGGTACAATACAGAACTGGAAATGGTTATTTGTAGTTTAACTTAGTATCAAGAAAATTCGGAGACAGGTAAATCCGACGGAAAGTGAGGTATACTTACTTATATATATAAATAAATACACAACGGTCTTCATCATATTAAAATGATATAAAATTTAATGATGGGAAGTAATTCTGAAGCATTAGGCAAGAGTTACCTCCCATAAATCTTTCTTTTTAACGTTTGATCCGGAGAGAGAAAAAAAATTTACAATGATTTAAAATATCAATATTTTGAAGTTAAAAAGATTTACCCTGGAATGCGGTGGCAGGGTACATTGCCTGTAGATATTGGAGGCGGACATGTTAATAGAATCTAAAATTCTGGCTGCACCAGATGATATTCACTTCTTACTAATCATCTTTCACCGCTTGACCTCTTGACACAATATCTCGTCCTTGGCATATAGTAATGGCAGAAATCAAAAATAGGAGTTAGTGAGAACCTAGGCGAATAATTATCTAACCTACCTAAACAAAAATTTATTATCGTTCTATTAATGGTAAATTTTCATTTTGTTCCCCGAAGGCCTTTACCCCTTCAAATCTTTCCAAAACATCCTTAATTCCGTGCAAATGTATATGCTGAACTCAAATCGATAATTGTTTATTGAAGAAACCTACCTTTTTTCATGTTATCGATCAGAAATAAATCGGACTATATCTCACCCCTTACCACCGTTCTCATATCTGATTCATCGCTGAATGACTTGAAGCGTAGGATACCTATTTCTGCCTATTTACTCCCTTTGAGCAATTACTCCGCGATTTGTTTGGCTTCGGAACTCATTTTCAGCGTACTAATTGCAAAAAGGAAGTAAAAAGGCCGAAAAATTGGAAAACTACGCGTGAAGTCAGTCTGCAGTGAATAACATTTTTGAACCGTAGTTCGAGGGTGAGATAAACAGCGACAAAAAGTTAAATATTTTTCTGCTCGATAACATGAAAAAAGGGTAGGTTTTTTTCAATAAACAATTATCAATTTGAGTTCAGCATATACATTTGAACGGAATTGAGGATGTTTTAGAAAGTTTTGAAGGGATAAAGGCCTTCGGGGAACAAAACAAAAATTTACCCTATTAATCCTTGTCTAGTTATATATTTTTAGTCAAGTGTGTATTTTTTTTATTGATTTATTTTTCTTTTTAATTCCGAATTACTTTACCTGGGGACTGAATGAATAGATATGTCCGTAACTATGGTTGGATGAGACGTGTCCTTGGGGGCCTTTTATGTGCCATTTGAAATAGATAAATATTTTAACACGTCACACTTTTCAAAGTTGAAACATTTTCTGAATAGGCTTTGTGGCTGAGATAGCTAGGATTTGCCTTTTCTACTGTCTCTTTTTCCCTCTATCTGGCCTGGTTCTCCAAGCCCTCCTTGTTCATTGTATGTCCCAGAAGCTTGTTGCTGAGATCTGAAATATAGATTTTCCAAGGCGAACAAATTCACTCGAATTTGAAATTAAGGTCAGCACGATCTGTTTTCGTTTCTTAACACGTATCTTTGTTGTGCTGGGAATAAGCTGAATCAATATCAAAAAGTATATGCGACGCTCAAGAGGCGATTTGGGGACGGGCTGCTTATATCGTCCCATTTGTCTTGTTTCATTTTATACCTTCAGATAAATAATAATAATAATAATAATAATAATAATAATAGGCCAGACATTATTGTTAAAAACCAGAAAGAAAAAACTTGTCTATTAATTGATATGGCTTGTCCAGCGGATTGTAACATAGCAACCACGGAATTCGAAAAACTGTCAAAATATAAAGAACTGGAAATTGAAATAGAAAAATATGGAAATTGAAAACAAGAGTTGTGCCAGTGATAGTAGGTGCACTTGGAATGATAAAAAATGGGACAAAACAACACATTGAAAGAATCCCTGGAAACCCCAGCTTAAGAGATATACAAACAATTGTCTTGTTAAGTACAGCCCACACACTAAGATAGACTTTGTCTATAAAACGCTAGGGATGATAAAGGAGATAGAAAAAACATGACATGGAGCCATAACGACACACTTCGACCTGCCTTAGGTCTTCCTGCAGACTTGGTAGGTAGTGCGACCATAGCAGAAATCGAAATATGATGAAAAATGACATAATAATAAAACTGAAGTCTTTATTCTTGCAGCGCAAGACTAAAGTCTTTTCACTAGGAACTTTCAGGCAAATATTATACATAATAATGTGGATCTAAAATGCAGGTTCTGTGACAAATACCAAGAAACAATAGACTATCTAATCTTAGGATGCTCTGTACTTGCCCCAAATGAATATAAAAGTCGTCACGATAGAGTGGGGCAATATTTACATTGGACAATATGCAAACACTATGGAAAATATGTAAACAAACACTAGTATGAACATCGGCCAGCACCAGTTCCAGAAATAGAAGATGTCACCATTCTATGGGATTACACCATCAAACGGCCGAAACGTCGTAAACATGACAATAAAGATGAGAACAATTGTCCGAACAATGTAAATACTACCTCATCTCAAAAGTATAGACAAATACTGATGAAATATGGCTGAACATTGTCAAACACTCTATCATTTCTTTATTTCTCTATACGTTGTTCTAATAATAATAATAATAATAATAATAATCGCGACCTGATACGATGTCAGAGATGATATTTTATTTGGTAATTGTTAATTCTTTGAAATTTGAGAAAGAAATAGTTGCGTGTGACAATTATATTTAGTTATGCGAATATTCCCAACATTTCAAACATACGCACCGTAATGGGGGGCGCTAGAGGGTGTCGTCAGTGATGTCATCGCGAGGATCACTAGGGGTTTCGGGTCTTTCAACATCATACCCCGCTTCACCGCGCCGACCCGACCCGACCAGAGATGATCAGTTTCTGGCCCACCCTCGATAAGCGCTTTCAGACACTGGAAAATTACGTTTAGGCCCGGTACGAAACCTTGCAAATGCTTCTGATTGGTGACAGTCAGAGCCACTTTCCATTTAGAGGCGAACCGTACATGAGCTCGTCCGAAATAATACAATAAAGTCAATTTAAAATACAAAGATTTTTATGGACATGTGTACCTCGGATTACGTCGTTTCAAGTTAAGTCGTTCTCAATTATACGTCGTTTGTCAAAGAAAAATTTATGGAAAAATAAAAATCAAGATTAAGTCATTTTATTCGACTTTACGTCTGATCGACATAAATATTAAGTCGGAATAGCACTAGTGAAGTGTTAGAAGCGCATAAAACCATTTTACTGGACAGTAAATAAGAAGAAAAGTACATAAAATCACATTAAAACACGTACATTAATAGTAAATGTTTTTTTTTAATCATATCACCCCGAGCAATGCAGTAACGCCACTGATGTGCAGGGGGCTACATAAGAGTAAAAGGATTAGATAGAAGGAGAGTGAAGAGAAGGACGAACCAGTTAGAAAGGAGCAAGAGAAGGATGGGAATACAGATGTGATGACGGTTGCAAAGGTGGAGAGAAAGGAAAGGATATACAGGGCGGTGTGGAAGGAACTAGGGTCAAGTAGTTAAGAGATGAGTATTGACATTGCATTTAATTTCCTGGAGGTTGTAGCCGTCAGGAAAGCAAGAATAAGAAAGCGAGTTCCACAGGCGGGAAGTGCGAGAAAAGTTGCTGTGGAGTAGAATGGTCGTCTGCATTTGATTAATCTAACTGTGAATGAGTGGGGCCCAGTTGCCAGTCTGGTTGCACGAGTAAACACCTGTTGCGGAGGCACTAATGACTCAAGCTCGTTGGAGCAGAAACCATGGAAGCATTTATAGAACAGACAAAGGAAAGCCACTTCTCGTCCGTGGGAAAGTGGCTGTAGTCGAGCCGCCAAGTCGCTACCTATCACATTAGTGATTCTCGTTTGGAGCCTGTCAAGAACACGGAGATGAACAGCGAGGGCACTTGACCATATATGGCAGCAGTACTCCATGCACGGATGAACGGTTGATGTGTGTAAATGCAGGATGGTTTCAGGTGGGAAAAACTTCCTAATCACCATAAATTCTAGAGAACGAAATATGAAACCATCTTTAATGCTTGAAGAAAAGAAGAAAACAGTTCAAGGAACTCTCGACCAATTTCTTATTGAAAAGCGTATTGAAGCACAACAACAGCCAGAATCAGCAATTGATGCTGACGATCCACAGCCATCAAACGTACGCGATGTAAATAATCAAATTGAATGAAAATATTGGTAAATTGAACATAAACTAGTTTATTTTATACTATCGCATAATAATTTTAATAAATGTATTTCATTATATTTTATATCTTATATAAAATATCATTCACAAATAAAGAGTCCGCAATGTACTGTAAAGATCACCAAATTGTTAACATCTACATTCACAAGTTTGTACGTACATGTAAATTTAGATTACTTTTTTTATGTACTATATTAAAATCTAAAATTCATTTGTTTTAAGCTTGAAATAGATTTTTATTGGCCATATATTATTAAAGTGCATAGATGACTGGGAATTGTTATTTATGGTTTAGCCTAGTGACAAGTAAATTCGACTGAATTATATATTAGTCATCCACATACAAGCCTGTTTCGCTGTATCACTGCTCATCAGTGTGGCTAGACACATCCACTTGCTTCTGGCCGGGATCGAAACTCGACCGATTTGGTGTCAGTCGAAGTCACTACTCCCTAAGCCATCGACGCATGAACGGATGGTCTAGAAGTAGGTAGACAGTAGCTAGAATAGGTTTGTGTATTGATTATATTATTAAAATGGTATTCTTTATATCTATGGTTTTTGTGCTATATTATTTCAAACTTTATAACTAAATTCATTTAAATCTAATCTGTTTTCTTTTCAGATAATTCAGAAAATCTATAAACCAGTTACAGGGTTAGGGTTAGAGAAGGAAGCAAGAGAAGGATGGGAATTCAGGTGTGATGACAGTTGCAAAGGTAGAGAGAAAGGAAAAGATAAACAGAGTAATGTAGAGAGAACTAGAGTCAAGTGGTTAAGAGATGGGCATTGACATTGCATTTAAATCCCTAGAGGTTGTAGCCGTCAGGAAAGCAAGAAGATGGAAGAGAGTTCCATAAGCGGGAAGTGCGAGAAAAGAAGCTGAAGGAGTAGAATTGATGGCTGCATTTGGTTGATCTAACTGTGAATGGGTGGGACCCAGATGCCAGTCTGGTTGCACGAGTAAACTCATATGGAAGGGGCACCAGTGACTTAAGTTCGTCAGAGCAGAAGCCATGAAAATATTTATAGAACAGAAAGATGGAAGCCACATCCCGTCGGTGAGAAAAGGGCTGTAGTCGAGCCGCTAAGTCGGTACCTATCACATTACTGTTTCTCCTTTGGAGCCTGTCGAGAACACTGAGATACTGTCAAATTAGTGACTAAGACTTCAGTATTATCAAACATGGACAAAAATCTATTCTATTTCTTGTTGGCTGCTTGTGGGCCAAAAGATCAATCCAGATTACTGCATTGCTCTGGGAGCGTTTGATTCTGCGGAGTTCTGTGAATTGGTCGGTATTTTGTTATTATGGAGATTTAGGTATATCTTCGAGATAAAAAACAAAACAAAAAAACACTGGCTTATACAAAGACGGGGGATAATTCATATTCGTTGAGGCAATTTTATCTCTGCACACAGACGAATACAAATTATCATCCGAATCCTGCATAAACCGACTAGAACTGTCATGCACAAGTATAGATGAATTATAAACACGAACACTGCTTGGCAGGACAAATACACAAGAAGTCCGTTTTACCAATGAAAAACAGAGAACACATAAGTAAAAATGCCAAAATTATTTTTTTCCATATTCCATTTTCTGCTCAGGCTTAAGTAAAATCGAAACATTAAATTAATAAACGTTTCTTATTTGCTTCTTATTCTGTTGCATTCTTATCCCGATTTGATGTCAGTTCATCAGATGCATTTAATTAGATTCAAATTATCTGTCTTTAAAACACTACGCCTCTTCGGCCTCACACTCTCAGCGGACCTCAAGCGGAATGACTGTATCGAAGCCATTGCTAAATCCGCTGCTAAGAAGGTCGGTTCACTGTGCAGGGCCAGGAAGTTTTTCCCGTCCGAGTCCATCCTGCACATATATAAATCTACCATCCGCCCGTGTATTGAATACTGCTGCCACATCTGGTAGAGTGCCCCTGCTATTCTCCTCGGGATTCTTGACAAAATACAACAGAAAATCTGTAATGTAATCGATACCGACTTGGCTGACTGCCTGCAGTCACTCTCTCACCGGCGTAACGTGGCTTCCCTGTGTCTCTTCTATAAATACTTTCACGGCTTCTGCTCCGATGAACTTAGATCACTAGTGCCCCCTAGGTACGAATTTGCACGAGATACTAGATTAGCAACTAGGTCCCACCCTTTACAGTGAAACCGATAAAATGTAACCGCAACTTCTACTCTAACTGCTTCTTTTCTCCCACTTCGCGCCTGTGGAATTCCCTTCCGCATACTTGCTTCCATGACAGCTACAATCTCCAGGAGTTTAAATGTAAGGTCAATAGACGCCCTCCTAACGCACTAACTCGCACCAATTCTCTCAAACACTTCCCATCTACCCAACCCTCATTCTCGGTATCCTTACCCGTCTATCACCCTCCTTCTGACATTTCCTATATCTAATTCCTCTCTCAGCACCTTCCCCTATGTAACCCCCCGCGCTATAGTGGCAGTGGAATGCCTTGCTTGGGGTGACACGATTAAAAAAAAAACTCCCGTATCAACAGCATGTAAATACACCGCTTCGAACAAACCTGTCGTCAGTCAGTTAAGTGCCATACGTGATACACGCTTGGGCGATCAGGTCTCGAAAGAGACACGACTGACTGGGCAGAAGATTACCCCGCAGTAGGTTGCCATTGCTTTCTGCGGTAGACTGGTTGCCGACCAAGGCTATAGAACCAATCTGTCCTGCTATTTAACCCATAACTGGAAGGAAGAGACGGATTAATACCTTTCCCAAGGGTATTTGCGCGTAAGTGAATACAATGGATTCAACTGGAATTCGAACTCGGTTCCTGCGTTTCTCGCTCCGAGCCTATATCCACTGTACCACAAACCTGTCGTACGGACATGATATATAACAAAGGCGAATGACAAAATCAGGCCCAGTAGAAATGATTACTCACACGCTGTTTCTGGAAAGAAAAAAAAAGTCAATGAAATCAAATAAAAGGAAGAAATCAGACAAAAGATTCATTTTAGGCCAACCTTAAGACTCACGACCTTCAGAGTTTTTATGTGCTTCTTTTTTTTTTTTTGTCATTTTCCTTCTACTTAAAAAGACTTTTTATTTAGATATGCTGATTGGACAATATTTTCAAACAATTCATCGTGAAATAAGAGTTACAAATTTTTAATAAAGGAAAGGCAATTATAAGAAAGGATGGGGAAAATAGGAATAAAAATAATAAAAATTAAAAATTAAAAATTAAAAATTGATATGAAGAAAAGAGAATTGAAAAATTAGCAAAAATGTTGCTCATCAAAGAAGAAAACATCGCAGTTATTTTCCGTTTCTCTCGGATTGTTTCGACGTCCAACACACACACACACACGCACACACGCGCGCACGCACACACACACACACACACACACACACACACACGCACACACGCGCGCACACACACACACACACACACACGCACACGCACACACACGCGCACACACACACACACACACACACACACACGCACACACACACACACACACACAAAAATTTCTGGCAAAAGTTTTTTTGATAGAATTAAATTTCAGATTGCTTCACAACAAATGAACTACAAAATGCAAGCTTGAGAATACAAAGAATGTGATTTACTTCCGATGAAGGACCGCATGGAAACTCTCTTGGCAGTGACGACGAGATTTCACTTACTGTTTTCCAGAGAGTAAACGTTATGGAGGAGTAGTTTTCACCTCGGAACGACAAATTGGGGAGCCGAATTCGAATTCCAGTTGAATTCGTTGCATTCACATACCCTTGTGAAAGATATTAATCCGTCTCTTCTCTCCAGTTATGGGTTAAATAACAGGACAGATTGCGTTCTATAGCCTTGGCTGGCAACCAGTCTACCGCAGAAAGCAATGGCAACCTACTTTGGGATAATCTTCTGCCCAGTCAGTCATGTTTCTAACGAGACATGATCACCCAAGCGTGTATCACGTATGGCACTCAACTGACTGATTGAACATAATAGTTGGAAACAGTTAAAACTTCTACTGGGCATAAAGTGGGGGGTCGGTTTTCTATTCTTATGAAGTAATAAACTGACCTCCACTAATTACTATTTTATAATATAATACATCTCTTCCCTCTCTAGCACTGAATCAAATAACAGGACAGATTGGGTTCTATAGCCTTGGCTGGCAACCAGTCTACCGCAAAGAGCAATGGCAACGTACTGCAGAATAATCTTCTGTCCAGTCAGTCATGTCTCTAACGAGACATGATCGCCCAAGCGTGTATCACGGATGGCATTTAACTGACTGACTGAGGTAATAATGGTCGTTGTTGGGTCAACGTTGAAGCTAGCCATGATGATTCTGGGTTCAGTCTCTTCAATGTTCATGAGCGCTTTATGGACGTGGACTGAGTAACAAACCAACATCGTTAATTGGAGTCAGTCAGTAAAGTGCCATACACGTTTGAACGATCATGTCCCGAAAGAGATATAACTTACTGGGCAGACGATTATCCCGCAGTAGTTTGCCAACCAATGCTATAGAACCTAATCTGCCATGCTATTTACTTTATGGCTGGAGGGAGAAGCGACAAATTATAACCTTATTAACCATAAGTGAATGCAACAAACTCGACTTGAATTCGAACTCGGCTTTCCGACTTCACGTTCCAAGACGATATCCACTGCACCAGGACGCACATACATATACCTGTGGAATTTTTCCAAGCCGAGACTGAGATGCAGACCAGGCTTTCCCAACACAGTGATGTTTGAGTTTGATATACACTACCGGCCATAATTATTAGGCCACCCCAGTTTTTCAAAAGAAATTATGTATTTCATACTATTTTTAGTATTTATTGTCACGTAAGCAAAATACTCTATTGTATTGATTGGCATCTAAAATTTTGATATTTTTTCTTATTTTTTCAATTTTTCGACCATTTTTGAGTGATCGATACATTTGTAAACAAAAGTTAATTTTTGATTTTTCAATCTTACAAAAATTATATATACATCTATGACACGTTATCTTTGAAAAATTAGTAAATTTAATGTTAAATTAATCTGATTTTATCAAGCATTACTTATTTATAGCATGAAATTTAGAATAAAACTATTTTTTAAACACAGAGTTGAACTTTTTTAAACCTTTCCACCGGAACTGAAAAATGTTGACAGATTGACAGATGAGAAAAGATAAGTGTATGGCGATCACAAGTGACATAATTGTACAATTTCTTTTCTTGTCAGGGGAAGAAAGCCTGAAACATATGACCTTTTAATGTACACATAGAAATTACTATACAAAAAAAAACCTTCAAACACACAGAATAAAATTAAGAATTATTTTTAAAATACGAAGGCCGGCGATTTGCATTAATCTTTTTAATTTTCCATTAGTAAATATAATCTTCACTTAATAAGTTTATGAACTCACCACAACAAATATTTGAAGTGTTTTAAAATATTTTTGAATTTTTGTAAATTATTATAATTAAAAAGGAAACGAAAACAATTATTTTAAGATTTCATTATTAATGGAAATTTATTTTTCTTCAAACTTTAATGTCCTTAATTTATATCGTTTATTAAAGCAATTAAAAGTTTATTAAATTAAATAATGTCATAGTTTTACTGCATTTTTTATTTTATTATTCGGAGCAGATTTTCGGAAATATAGGTAACATTTTTCAAAAAAATAATAGATTATTTACATTCCCCAATGAGTCTTGCGTTTAACCAATAAAACCAATTTTCGCAACAAAATTAAATTTCTTAAAATGTTATGAATTTACGTGGAGGTGGGAAACAGATGTCAAAAATATTTTTACCAAGATTTTCTTAAAAAAATAATTTCATAAACAATGTAATTCATTTGTGAATAAGTCCTAAAAGTTTCATTCAAATTTGATAATTATTTGATTTTTGCAAAAATTTTCAAATTAATGTGTTTGTCACCGGGAAAAAAAATGAGTTATGTTGTAGTTGTGTAACTTGAGAATGCAAAATAGTCCTTTCCAAATCAAAGTGTATATTATAAATTTGTAACGCAATTGCAGCACGAGTTTGTCCAAAGAGAGCGTGGATAGGTAATCTAGCACACACGAAAAAAAAAAAACTTCCCCGAGTTCTTCTCATCAGTCATATTTATATTTCCTCAACTCTCGTGGTAGCCGTGAATTTGCGGTACTTTGTCTTCATAAAAGCAATATGGCTTCCCAACGAGACTCTTTTGCACGCGAATGTCCATGAGGGAAGTTTTTTTTTTTTCTAACTACATATGTAATACTACGTTTTCCATTATAAACTCTCGTAACGATTTGGTTACCTTCTAACTAAAATCAAAACAAGAGATTTACCAAAATTTCAAATGTGTTAGTAGGGATTAAAATGTTTTTAAAAGTAATTAAAAATACTTTGATCTTTCCTCTTAATAATAACATAAACGTTTTGATGGAAATGGTTCGTTTTTAAGTTTGGGGTCTTTTTTATTTATACTATTATGGGATGTTTTAGCGATTTAGTGGTGGTCTCTCGTTTGAACCCTTTTAACATCATACTTGCTGTTTCTTTTTTTTTTTTTTTTTCAGTGGAGGTACCTACCTTATAACTAGATTTTTGTCTTATACAGGGGAACCTGTCGTGTGTAACCACCCCTACTGCCATCAAAAACTGGTCGCACACGCTCACTAAACACGGACGTCCATGAGATAAGGTTTTTTTTTTCAAACTACTACTTTCACATCTGGGCGGTTAGCGTTCTCTTTGCGATCTCCGCTGAACATCCTGGTCCCACGAGATGAAGATTCATTCCTCAATCCACCGTTTAACTTCACTGTCGAACTCGACTTTTTTCTCCTTACTCAGTTTATCATGATAGTAATTAACGTTGTTTTTTTTTATATCGGGGGCTCTGAAATCTATTTCCGTCCCGCAGTCCACTTGTCTCCATCAAATCTTGCATCAAAGTCCTTATCAATCACTTCGCATTGAATTTCTACCCTTGTCGTTTGGTTGTATATTCATAGCACAATTTCCTCCTCTGAACGCCCCGTTACCATTTTTGTAGACAGTAACCCCTCCAAGCTGGCGGAAAACGTCCATGCCCACAATGGCGTCAACACCGTGGATGATCTTCTCCATCACAACTGTCTCATTAACCGTCCACATATGTCCAACGTCACTGTGCTGATACCCCTACACACAACTGCCCGTCCATCCACTGCTCGTACAATACTCGTATTCTTACAATCAACCGAAAAATCCGATCGGATTAATTTTGTGGTGCATCCAGTATCAATCAGGGCCCTTGCTTTCCTGCCTTCTATTAGCGTTTCTATTGTTGGTAGTGTGCCGGTTTGCGCCATTGCCGATTTGAAAGGGTAACCGCTGGCGCACCGGTTTCCCTCTGGTCTTTTCCCTGTGGGCAGTGGTTTACATAATGCCCCGGCTCACCGCATCCGTAGCAGGTAACCTTGATTTGTTCCCTATACTCTCTCAACAAATGAGGACCCTTGCATCTGTAACATTTGCCACTAAACGGTCTTGGTTGTGGTTTTCCATCAAGTTTTTTCGGTTCTTGTTTTGTGACTGCTACCATTTCAGGTCTGCGCGTGGCTGTAAGCACCCTGGCTGTTGAAACTATTTCACTGAGTTCCAGTCTCTCCACATTTTGCAACTGCTGTAGTGGCACCGAAATATTTTCCGGGAACACATTAACAAAGGTGAGCTTCACAATCTGCTCTCGACCTCTTCCTTCAAATCCTGCTAATTCCGCCAGTTGTTGTATTTTTGTTGCGTATACATCTACGGCTTCGCCAGTCCACCGCATCTTCACTAACTTTGCAAAAGCAGTAAACATTCCATCCGTAAAGGCTGTCTTCAACTTAACCTCTATTTTCCTTGCATCCCGTTGATCCTCTTCAGCCAACTGGAGATATAGGGCCTGGGTGTCTGCCTCTAAAAACAAGGACATAAAACTTGCGAGGTCGTTGATTTTTTCTAGTCTTGCCACCAATTTTACTTTCACCAACCAGGCCATCAAATCACCTTCACCACTGAACGGTTTTACTAATTCAACGGTTATTTTTTAATTCATCTCCATTTCGTCGGCGCTTATGACAAATATATAGATAGCTGCTAAAATAGGTTGCAGTTGTGTAACTTGAGAATGCAAAATAGTCCTTTCCAAATCAAAGTGTATATTAATAATTTGAAACGCAATTGCAGCACGAGTTCGTCCAAAGAGAGCGTGGATAGGTAATTTAGCACACGAGAAAAAAATATATAACTTCCTCGAGTTCTTCTCATCAGTCATATTTATATTTCCTCAACTCTCGTGGTAGCTGTGAATTTGCGGCACTTCGCCTTCATAAATGTAATATGGCTTCCCAACGAGATCCTTTTGCGCGCGGACGTCCATGAGGTAAGTTTTCTTTTTCTTTCTAACTACATATGTAATACTACGTTTTCCATTATAAACTCTCGTAACGATCTGGTTACCTTCTAACTAAAATCAATACAAGATATTTACCAAAATTTCAAACATGTTTCAAAAGGGATTAAAATGTTTTTAAAAGTAATTAAAAATACTTTGATCTTTCCTCTTAATAATAACATAAACGTGTTGATGGAAATTGTTCGTTTTTATTAAGTTGGGGCCTTTTTTATTCATACTATGCTGGTTTTCTTCAGCAATTTAGTGGTGGTATCTCATTTGAACCCTTTTAACATCATACTTGCTGTTTCTATTTTTTTTTTCAGCGGAGGTACCTACCTTATAACTAGATTTTTGTCTTATACAGGGGAACCTGTCGTGTGCAACCACCCCTACTGCCATCAAAAACTGGTCGCATACGCTCACTAAAGGGTCATAGTCATGACTTATTTACGCCAGGAACCTATATTCCACTCATCAGTATGTACATATTAGAATTTTACCATGTAATCTGGTAATAAATAAATGAGAACATAAGAAAATGGCTTAACTTTAAAGAAATTTATTCAACATAATTCATTTAAAAATAAAAAAAAAGGTATTTACAACGGTCAGCAAAAGACCAAAATATTTATTCACAAAAAATATTTATTGTGACCTTAAAAAAGTATACGGTTTCAGTTTTTTTCTTAGAAGTGAGTGATAAGAGAATAGAATCTGCGATAATGCATGAAAAAAAACATACAAAAAGCTTACATCAATCTTGGGCGGGGGTAGAGAAACAGAGAGATATAGATATACCCAGATAGAAATAGATTAGATAGATACACAAAAAAAATAAAGGAACAAAAACGATAGACATTTAAGAAAAGGGCATAATTATGATTTTCCCAATTCCTGAATCTATCCAAGTCAGTACAGAGACTGCGATAAATCCCTTGAACATGTCAAATGCAATACATGTTGTACAAAACCGTGAGGTGAACTTAGGCAATGTACATTGACCGTGAGATGAACTCAGGCAATGTATATTTCAACAAGATATAACAGTTTGATACAACACTAAATTAAAAAAAACAATAAGGAAGGGTTCATTACTTAGATCAAATCAAAATGAAATAGATACTCATTTAGTTATTCCTAATTTAGAAGTTCGCAGTGTACAACCAAAATGGATTTTTCTTTTAAGCGGTCGCTTGATCATTGATTTTCACTCGTTGATGCTAGTCACTGGTCGGGTTCTGGAGGTGGTCGCTCACTAAGGATCAATTAACATTAGCAAATCGTCCGTGCATAGAAAAACATTTGTTAACAACAGGTAGTCGCTGACGAAGAGAGTCGTATACGGCAGGTTCCACTGTATATACTGTAAACCCAAACATAGTTCATATTCTTGCGGGGTGTTGCTGAAAAGTAGAAGAGAGTGAAGAGGAAGATGGACCAGTTAGAAAGGAGCAAAAGAAGGATGGGAATACAGGTGTGATGACAGTTGCAAAGGTGGAGAGAAAGGAAAGGATATACGGGGTGATGAAAGAACTAGAGTCAAGTGGTTAATAGATGAGTATTGACATTGCATTTAAATTCCTGGAGGTTGTAGCCGTCAGGAAGGCAAGAATATGGAAGCGAGTTCCACAGGCGGGAAGTGCGAGAAAAGAAGCTGCAGGAGTAGAATTGTCGTCTGCATTTGGTTAATCTAACAGTGAAAGGGTGAGACCCAGTTGCCAGTCTGGTTGCACGAGTAAACACCTGTTGCAGAGGCACCGGTGACTTAAGTTCGTTGGAGCAGAAGCCATGAAAGTATTTATAGAACAGGCAAAGGGAGGCCACATCTCGTCGGTGGGGAAGTGACTGTAGTCGAGTCGCCAAGTCGGTACCTATCACATTACTGATTCTCCTTTGGAGCCTATCGAGAACACTGAGATGAACAGCAGCAGTATTCCATGCATGGACGAATGGTTGATTTGTATATATGCAGGATGGATTCAGGTGGGAAAAACATCCTGGCTCGACACAGTGACCCAAACATACTACAAGTATTCTAGACTTGTATTTGGCATACTGGGCTGCCCTTTTTACTGATGACCATGCATTCGGTTTTCTTGCAGTTTATTTCTAGTCTTTTCTTGTTACTTTCTTCAGCTACCTTCTGTAGGAGGTCTTGTAGTTTCCTTTCTGTGTCTGCTATCAGCACTGTATCATCTGCGTACCTTAGGTTGTTTAAATTATGGCCTCCGATGACAAATCCAGTCATAATTTCTAGGGTCCTCAAAATGTTCTCGCTGTACAAGTTGAACAGATCCGGTGAAAAGGCAGATCCTTGTCTTACGCCCCTTTCTATCCTTCTAATCTGCTGAATTCGTTACCTGTCCGTATACAAGCGGTTTGTTGCCAGTAAAGATTGTTGATTACTATCAATTTTTTTACAAATATATCAAGGCTGTCAAACATCTCCATCAATTCTTTGTGGCGTATTTCGTCAAACGCCTTCGCATAATCAATAAAGCACAGGTATAAGTCCTTCTTCATTTGTATTGCTCTTTCGGAGAGCATCCTGATCATAAATATGACATTCCGTGTTTCTGTGTCTTTAACGAAACCGCACTGTTCTTGTCTTATCTCTGGCCTGATTCTGCTTCTCATTCTATTCATCAGTATTCGTACGATCAGTTTTGTTATATGGCTCATTAAACTGATAGTTCTGTGGAATTCGCACTCGTTTGCTCCTGGCTTCTTAGGTAGTGCTATGAAGATAGACTTGCTGAGGACATCCAGCATTCTCCCACTATTGTAAATTTAATTTATTATTTCTGTAATTTTCTCTATACCAAATTCTTCCAGAGCTATCAGCAGCTTTATGACTATGCCATCTGGTCCAGATGCTTTGTTTCTATTCAGTTTGGCTACTGCAGATTCCACTTCAGACTTTAATATTTCTGGTCCGTCCTCATCTTTGCGTATCATTGGTTGCTCTCTCTTGTCGTGGAAAAATCTTTTATATATTCTTCCCATCGTTGGAGTATTTCTTCTTTCTCCAAAATTATTGTTCCATCCTAAGATTTTAGACATCCTGTTGAAGAGCAGGTTTTTTGTCCTGTCATTTCTTTTATTTCTTTATGCATGTCTGCTTTATTATTCCTGCTCAATCTCTCTACTTCTGCACATTTGTCATTGAGCCATTCCTCTTTAGCCTGTCTACATTTTCTCCTTATTTCCTTGTGTAGTTTCCTGTACTCCATTCCATGTCTTGATATCATTTTCTGCTTCCTTTGCATCATGTCCAGAATCTCTTCAGTCATCCACTCATTTGTTTTCTGCGCCTAATTTCCTTTGGGGAAATGTTGTTTGCTAATGTCACTATTGCTTCCTTTAGCGCGTCCCATTTTAAGTGTCCTTTCCCAGTTTGTTCTTCGTATTTGGTTTTCACGCTGTTAGTGTATTCTTTCTCTAGGTTGAGGTCATTCACGAGTGCGTTGTATATCAGTTTTGGTGCTGCATAAGGCTTCTTCAATCTCCGGAGTTTCACCTTTAATTTGCAGATGACTGGGACGTGGTCGCTTCCACAGTCAGCGCCTGGATAGTCTTTGCTTTGAACCACTGCGTTTCTGAATCTGCTGTTTATGGTTATGTAGAATCCTGATGAATAGAGCGAGAAGCAGAATCAGGCCAGAGATAGGGCAGGAACAGTGCGGGTTCGTCAAGGACACTGGAACAAGGAACGCCATATTCATGATTAGGATGCTCTCTGAAAGGGCATTACAAATGAAGAAAGACTTATACCTATGCTTCATTGACTACGCGAAAGCATTCGACAAAATACGACACAAAGAATTGATGGAAATGCTAGGCAACCTCGACATTTTCGGCAAAGACATAAGAATAATCAAGAATCTCTACTGGCAGCAAACGGCCTGCATACGGACAGGTAACGACCTCAGTAGATACACAAAAATAGAAAAAGGCGTAAGACAAGGATGTGTCTTTTCACCGGATTTGTTCAACCTATACAGCGAGAATATTTTGAGGACCCTAGATGACACACCAGGATTTATTATTGGAGGCCACAACCTGAACAACATAAGATACGCGGACGATACAGTACTGATTGCGGACACGGAAAGGAAACTGCAAGATCTCATACAGAAAGTAGCAGTGGAGAGTGACAAGAAGGGACTACAAATAAACTTTAAGAAAACTGAGTGCATGGTCATCAGCAAAAGATACAACCCAAAATGCCAAATACAGGTGGGGGATAACAGAATCAAACAAGTCCAAGAATTTAAGTACCTAGGAAGTGTTCTAACAGGAGATGCAAAGTGCGACACGGAGATCCGAAGTCGAATTGGCATGGCAAAGGACGCGTTCCAGAAGATGAGCAAAATACTAACACACAGGAAGATCTCAATAGAAACGAAGAAAAGAGTGCTAGACTGCTACGTGATGTCAGTTCTTCAATACGGCTGTGAATGCTGGACAATATCATCGAAAATGAGGACAAAACTGGAAGCGGCCGAAATGTGGTTCTACAGAAGAATGCTACGGATATCGTGGATTGAGCACACAAGCAACGACGAAGTGTTAGAAAGAATGGCAACAAAAAGGAAATTGATGCTGAGCATCAGGAAGAGACAACTGAAGTTCCTGGGACATGCAATGAGGAAGGAGAGCCTAGAGAACCTGATACTGACTGGTCAGCTAGAAGGAAGGAGAGACAGAGGAAGGCAGCGGATAACATATTTGCAGGGTCTGATCAGGTAGATGACGGAACGGGGGTTGCCAGGAGCAACAGGAGCAAACATACTAAGAGCCACAAGGGATAGGGAGACGTGGATATCCATGATCGCCTACGTCTTGAAGGGACAGGGCACATAGAAGAAGAAGAAGAAGAAGTCTATCTGTTTTTTTTTGTTGTTTTTTTTGTGTCACCTCCTGGGTTTCTCCATGTCCATAGACGTCGTGGGTGTTCTACTCGATCTATTTAATACAAATGTTGTTTTATAAATGCTTCGACATTTCATTTATTCAGTTACTTTGAATAAAAGCTCAATTTTCTATTTACATTATTCGGACCTCATCTTGGTTGCCTTATCCTCGACGTTTTGGTCGTTGAACGCTACGATCTTCTTCAGGTGATTGAAATTTTGAACTAAACCCTTTATTTTGGTCACGGAAGTAGATTGTTCTCGTTCCACGAGCCATGTCACTTCCAGATGTTTACTTATCTTCATTTAATTCACTTTATTCAATTTAAGGTTTTTGTTCACCACTGTTGTAGCCGGTAACGTCGTGCATAGGGCAACCAAGATGAGGACAATAGCCCAAATAATGTAAATAGTGTAAATAATTATGATACCTCATCTCAGAAATGTGGGCAAAGTTCAATTTCCTTTTAGAAATAAAATTTCGGATCTGAATACGAAAACAAAAGTTTATTTCTCAAAAATATAGCATTTCGTCCTCTATTAATACAATTCCTGGATATTTTTTTAAAAAAAGAAAAGGGAAAATGCGACAACGAAATCCGAGGTTAAAGTTTCTAAGACTCATAATAAGGAAAGTGGACTTGGAAAATTTCATACACACAGAACAGACTCAAGGCAAGAGAGACATAGAAAAACAGTGACATACCTAGAATCAGAAAAACATAATTGAAATTTGTGGGGCATCTAATGAGAAAAGACGGCTCGGAAAATTTGACACCCACAGCAAATGCATGTTCAAGACAAGAGGAAAAAGCAGAAAAAAGCTACCTAATGAGCTTGTGAAAATGGTTGACAGAACAGGTATTAGGAGAGGGAAAGCAAAAAGACAAACCTTGCTAAAAGATACAAAGGACAGGCTTGGGGAGAGCTGTGACCGCCCACGTCCTGACGGGACTCGCTACATATAGAAGAAGAAGAAGAAGAAGAAGAAGAAGAAGAAGAAGAAACGATTTTGAAAAGTATTTTATTGGTGTAGAGATAAAAGGCAGTGAAATCCGATGCAGTCAACTGTTAGCAAAATTTTGTGGCTGGCTAGAATGACTTACCATTCATGAGTTGTTTGCTTCATCCAGAAACCTTGTGAAGAGTGGAAAATAAAAAATTATTTAAATAGTATGAATTTAATCTGCTCTTAAAAAAAGGCTTTCAACGCTTCCATGTTTGTCATTTTTCATTCCATGTGATACTTTGATATTGAGTATGTGCCCAAAAAGGCAATGTCAAAAATCAAATTTCTAAAAAATGTCATCGTAATAGCAAGAACCTGATAACAAATTAGTTGAAAGGAATTGAACCTGAGATCGATTTTCTAAAGACAAGAAAAAATAAAATCGGCTCTAGTTGTAATGATCGAGTCAGTGCCAACAAAATCCTTTTCTTAGCTGCATGTGTTTCAACAAAGCTACAAATAGATTTGAATTCAGATTTTTCCTTCTCCTAGCTGTGTTGCAACCCAAGGTTATAAAAACCAATCTACCTTATTACTTACCCATAGTTAGAAAGAAAAGAGTTTGATTTAAGCATTTCAAAAGGTTATTAGCACGTATGTCAATGTAATAGGTTTGAATTCGAACTCGGCGCTCCGATTTCTCAATCCATTAGTCTACCGAACAATATAGAGCTCCACTGATTCTCCTCCTTCTGAACGAATGACATTGAGGGCAAGGAAATGAGCCTCCAAATCTCCCTGTTTTATGATTTATATTTTGTAACCGTTCAACCCAAATTAGTTAAGAAGACAAAAAACGACGGTTGACGTTGCATTTAAATTTCTAAACATCAAAATTCATTAGAAAGCAAAGAACCCAGAAGACCGTTTTAAAAGCGAGAAGTATAAAAAAAGAAATTGTTAGTCGAGAATTATGGTTAAATTTAGCCATTTTTACTGTAAAATCACGAGACTTTGCCGCCAATCTAACACTGCGGTTAAATTCGTACAAAAGAGAAAATATTATGAGAACAATTATTGCGAAAATACATATAAAAATGGCAAAGGGAAGCTACATTATGGTGGGGGAGGAGTGACTGAAGCAGAGATGCCAGGTGAGGACTAATTATACGACAGATTATTCAAGAATCTCTAATACATAGCAAAAGTACCAGACTAGTTATGACAGTAATATTCAATGCATGAACGAATTATAGGACTAAAAATAAAATTATCGGATGTCTAACCGTACTATATATATATATATATATATATGTGTGTGTGTGTGTGTGTATGTGTGTGTGTGTGTGTGTGTGTGTGTGTGTGTGTGTGTGTAGTTTTTGGTCATAATTGCAAATCGCCTGAAGACAGCACGTGGTAAAAACCTAGGTCGCGTAATAAATTGTTTACAATTTATATATATATATATATACTAGCAGTATAGCCCGGCGTTGCTCGGGTGTAATGAAAGCTTTAAAACTAATCCATGGTCCTGGAGATCAGACTCTTTGGACGTTGGCACGAAAGACTAAAAAGCAATAGTTGTTTCCAGTTAAAGCGAAACCGTAAACTGAAAGAAAAATGAATGGATGTAAGTCAAATTTTGATTTCCTGGTATCTGTATCAAATAAGTTTTTTTCGTCGACAACTGAATTTTGAAGGCTAAATAAGTCCTCTGAGTAAATGGTATCATGGCTGAGACTAAGAACTACAATTATACTTATTTAGAGCCAAATCCGAAGCAAAAACTAAAATAAAAAGACTGAAAAAATACAGACATACAGGCAGATAAACAGACACACACACAAACATCTTACCTTTTATATATATATATATATATATATATATATATATATATATAACAAACTCACACCTATCTATATGAATATATATATATTATCGGTTTTCTGCCCTATTGTAAGAACTGCAACCTTGAAACTTCTGAATATCGTTTCTTATGTTTTTGTCTATGAGTGTATCAAATTTGATTAAAATCGGACTACTCCTTCTATAACCCGATTTTTTCGATTATCTATTTTCGATATTTATCGCGGGTACCTCGACACAAAACCTAGCTAAGAACACTCGCAGACGCTTATAGTACAACTGTGTAAATTTTCAAGAAAATCGGTTCAGCTGTTTCGGAGTCTATAGGTAACGCACATACACACACACACACACAAAGTTCCATTTATAAATAAGCTTATATATATATATATATATATATATATATATATATATATATATATATATATATATATATATCCGAGTGAATAAGGAACGAAGAAAAATTTACACCGTCAAAAACATTTATTTAAAACAGTGCTCGATATATAATATAGAACTGTGAATATTTATTATAAATTATAGTTTAGAACATGTACAAATTTTTATCCACTACGAAGTGTACATTTTGTTTCTACACTGAAATTACATCAGCTGGTGTTGAAAGGAATGGAAAGTCTTTTTTCTTATATTTGGCGAGATGTGGGGGGGGGGTTAGCGATAAGGGAATAAGTCTTGTAAATTGTCCGTTAGAATTTTGAGAGAGGGGTGGGTAGGAAATAGAGTTGATTAATGAATGTGTCGGGAATTTTGTAGCGAGATTAACATTAGAAGATGTGGTATAGCTTTATGCCCTAGTGGCTGGACTTTATTCTTTGGGTTTAGTAGAAGGGGAGAGTAGGGAAGTGTAAGGGTGGGGAGGAATAGGATTGGACCTATCTTTAATGTTTATTTGTTTTAATTGAGGAATTGTTTTCAGTTTGAGACTGGAAACAAGATCTTTCAGTAAACCTCCCACAGAAAGAAGTCAGGCGGAATTATTCCTGAAAGTGTAAGCCATAGTTAACTGTTTAACATGTTCAAAATGCTCCCTTTCATGTTCAAAAGTAAAGTGACCCCTGCCAGCAACACTTTTACAAGCAATTTGACACATTTAGAAAACATCTGACACATTTCTATAGTAATTTCAGAAAATTTATCAGAACTTGCTGGTTTTATTTCAGGAATTGTTTTCAATTTGAGTCTGTAAACATGATCTTTCAGTAGACCCCCACAAGAAGAATTCTGATGGTATTACGTCTGTTGATCGTGAAGGCCGCTCATTTGTTACACGTCTTCCTATCTATCTCTGCTTTGAAAAAATAGAAAAGAATGGACGTGACTTTTTGCCGTAACTTGAATGGTAATTTTCTTTTCCAATTTTTTGACTTAATGTATTTTTAGGTTTCTCAAAAACTGATTTTCCTTTGAAAGGAATCAATATTTTTCACCTATTGAAAAATGAACGAAGTAATCGTATGAATATCGACTTGCATCTACCGTGGTTAATTGTTTATTGCAAGGATTATGATTGGTTTCTTTTTTTTCTTTTTTTTTTTCCTCGAGACTTTCAGGGAGGCAAACAAATAGTTAATGTCGTCTTTGTATTTCGAAGAAAATAAGAAGGGAAGAGAGAGGGGAAGAAAGATAGTGTGTGAGAGAGAGAGAGAGGTGGATGATAAAGAGTGAAAGTCGTGTGTGTGTGTGTGTGTGTGTGTATTTCTCTTGTTAGCAAAGTGAATTTTATTACACAGTTACGCAACACATTTGGTAAATCATTTCCACGTTTAATACCCGAACATAAAATTAATTCTTTCCACATGAACTTTTTCATTAGTTCTATTTTTTATGATATATTCATATTGTTACTAATCATCATCATCGTTACTTCTCTTTGCAGGAGAATTTTATGAGTTTTTTTAAGCAACCATAAATATTTTAATGTGAATTTTATTCGACTACTTTATGTCGAATAACTAAATTGCATTTGTCTTTTCCTCAATGCATCTTTCTTTCAAGAAATTACGCTTTATCAAAACCATTAGTCAGTCACTTAAGTGCCATACTTGATACACGCTTGGGCGATCATGTCTCGAAAGAGACATCACTGACTGGGCAGAAGATTATCCCGCAGTAGTTTGCCATTGCTTTCTGCGGTAGACTGGTTGCCAGCCAAGGCTATAGAACCCAATCTGTCCTGTTATTTAACGCATAACTGGAAGGAAGAGACGGATTAATACCTTTCCCAAGGGTTTTTGCGCGTAAGTGAATACAGTGGATTCAACTGGAACTGGAATTCGAACTCGGTTCGCCGGTTTCTCGTTCCGAGCCGATATCCACTGTACCACAACGCACATCCGAAACTATAGCCTTACATTTGACGAGGGAATATTTTCAACAAAAAAACATATAAACAGGGTGTCTCAAAAAATGTATATACATTTTGAAACTTTCTTAAAAAATATTTCAAATAACTAGAACCAACTTTATTTAACTTAAATCATGCATATGAAGACAATATCTAAACTTATTTATAAATGGAACTTTGTGTGTGTGTGTGTGTGTGTGTGTGTGTGTGTGTGTGTGTGTGTGTGTGTGTGTGTGTCTCCGTTACCTATAGACTCTGAACCGATTTTCTTGAAAATTTACGCAGTTGTACTATAAGCGTCTGCGAGTGTTCTTAGCTAGGTTTTGTGTCGAGTTCCCCCGATAGATATCGAAAATCGATAATCGAAAAAATCGGGTTATAGAAGGAGTGGTCCGATTTTATTCAAATTTGATAAACTCATAGACAAAGACATAAGAAACGATATACAGAAGTTTCAAGGTTGCAATTCTTACAATAGTGCAGAAAATCGATAATATATATATAAAAGCTTTCATTACACCCGAGCAACGCCGGTCTATATTGCTAGTTTAATATAAATGCATGCTTTTAAGATTTTACTGATTTTCATGGATGTCCGTTGTGGTGAAGTGGATATCGGCTCGGAACGAGAAATCGGGAAGCCGAGTTCGAATTTTAATTGAATTTGTTGCATTCACTTACTTTGGGAATGGTATTAATCCCTATCTTCTCTCCAGCTATGGGTTAAATAACAGGACAGATTGGTTTCGATATTCCTGTTTGACGGCCAGTCTATCGCAGAAAATAATGGCAGTCTACTGCGGGAAAATCTTCTGCCCAGTCAGTGATGTCTCTTTTGAGACATAGTCGTCCAAGCGTATATCACGTTTGGTTCTTAATAGACTCACTTGAGATTTTGACATCGCATGTTTTTAATTGCTGTTTCTTATTGTCCAGACTTAACTGGCAACACGACGCAGTGGAATCACAGGCAGCAATTAAAATTTCGATGGTTTCTTGGAATTCTGTGAAAATATTTCCTCATCCTTTGATGCTTCCCAGAGTGTGGTTGATATCCGAGGTATTCCGGACCAATTTTGGTGCACATCGCCTCAGTTTCAAACATATCTCTGAATCGTTAGATCGTAAGCTGCACTGGTGGATCTGAATGAAACTCTCTTCTATACGACATTTGAGCATTTTCATACTTCTAGTAACAGTTCGGAATGAACTTTCTTTGTCTAAAGTTAAGACTGGGTAATATTAGTATTACTAACGTGTAAATCCGAGAAAAAAAGCAAGCTGACTTCAGCTATATACACTGTAAAACTATGTATACATTTTGGAAACTGTCTGTATAAATGTTCTTATCATTCTCTTTTATACTTTTAGAAATTTATCAAATGGAAATAGCACCTGGAGTTATTCTGAAGATTATTAAATGAAATGAGAACTCTTGAAACGTTTATTGAATGAGATATGCAACCTTTTGCGAACGGAGACATGGGCGTTGAGAAACGGGATCAAGCTCTTTGGGATATAGAAACAAATTTTGCGCGACCTTTGGATGATTTAGAGACAATCATTAAGCTTTAAAGATACCACCTCTTGGCTTTGAGGAAACAAGTTTTAAGTTACTGGATTACGGGAGTTGGGCCCATGGCTTACATGGGCGTGGACAGTACTTTAGAAAACAATGAGATCTGGATTAAATATAAGCTTTTTAGCTTGAGAGAACACCGGAACAATGAGGTATCACAACGGTTGCGTAAACACAGCTTTTGAACGAGAAGGACGCACGATATTTTGACTCTGAAGACGTAACCATTTTCGGTGTTGGTAATACTTTTAAACTATGATCATAAAGCCATAGGGTAATGTGAACTCAGTTTTTGCTGCATTAGGACACAACCTTTACGATAAATAGAATATGGTTTAGTAGGATACTTGTTGCATTCAGAACTTCTTACAACTACTGCAAAAGAGTTCTAAAAAATTCAAAGTGTAGTTATGCTCGATCAGAAACAGTCTAGGCCAAGAGCAAAAACAAAACTTGGATCCTTAAAGTTCTAAAAGATCTCTAAATATAAATATCTTCTACAAATACTTTCACGGCTTCTGCTCCGATGAAATGAGCTCACTGGTGCCCCCTATATATGAATTTACTCGAGCCACAAGATTAGCAACTAGGTCCCACCCTTTTACTGTGAAAACAATAAAATGTAAACGCAAATTCTACTCCTACAGCTTCTTTTCTCGCACTTCCCACCTGTGGAATTCCCTTCCATTTACTTGCTTCACCAACAGCTACAATCTCCAAGAATTTAAATAGTCAATAGTCATCTCCTATCTCACTAACTTGCATTCTCTCTCATGCACCTTTCTCCTTCCACTCCACTCCCATTAGTATTCACATCCTTCTCTTACCCTCTTCCTGACACCCCCTATAACTTGTCACTCTTTCTCATAACTTTTTCTCATGCTCCTATCTCCGTTCACTCTACTCTCATCAGTTTTCTCATCCCTCTCTTACCCGCTTCCTGACACCCCCTATAACCTGTCACTCTTTCTCATAACTTTCCTCCTACGTAACCCCCTGCAAAACAGTGGCAGTAAAAGGACTTGCTTGGGGCGATATATATATTTTTTTAAATTGATGCTGAAAAGTTAAACAGCAGTGTCTGGTGCTATTAATGACCCTGAGGTGATCCCATTATCGACAAATGAAGCAAAGCTCATTGCCAGGATCTTTGATTCTAACTCAACGTAAGACAACAAAGGCCGTCTCTTTCTCGACCCTCACTCACCTCATAGACTACAATCACAGTAATATTTTTATCACAGGTCTAAATAAAACTTATCGAAAGTTTCAACCCTAAGGAGGTTACCGGTCCAGATAAAATCCCAGCCTTTGCTTGCACTACACCCGATCATAGAGACGTTATTTAACAACTGATTGAAGGGGAAATCCTTCCCAAGTCTGTTGAAGTTGTCAAGTGTATGTGCTATTTTCAAGAATGCAGTTTGAAGCTTTTCCCCGTCTTAGTATAGATCTATAAGCATCCTCAATATCATTAGCAAACAAGAAGATTGGAAGGGTTTCTTGTGCGACGTCCGGATTACAACCGGCTCTGTCTCATTTCTGATATTCTAACCCTTGTTACTTACAGAATCAGTGAGGCATCAGACAACAAATACAGGACGATTGCATTAGATATTTTAAAGATCCTTGACAAAATGCAGCATAAGGAGTTGCTACAAAGGCTCTCTAGTTATGTAATCATTAAAAGTGGTTTCTCACTTATCAAATCCTTCCTAACAGACAGTTGTTTAGGTGGCTATTAACGACCAGCCCCCTCAGGAAGTAGCAATCAACGTAGACGTCCCGCAAGGGTCACTTCCGAGACCAACACACTTTATACTTCACATAAATGATCTGCCTAAGAGTATACTCTTACTATCAGTGAATCTCTGTTCTGATGATATATATGTATATGTATATATCAAACACAGTATACATATGTGCACACCACCATAAATTCTAGATGAAGAGATTAGCAGCTGATCAAAGTTAGTTTTCATTTTCTAGTTTTGATAGAATCCAAAAGCGTCCTCGTGTCCTTGTGGGTGATGAATTATTTTCCACCTTACATCTCTTTCCCCCAGATAAAACTCCGCAAGCATTTCGCTCCTATATCGATATTTCCATGGAAAGTCAGATTAACTAAGATGTGATAAAATACATCATGAAGGGAAATTCTTTCTGGATCGAAGGGAGCTCGTAAATTAGTTCTGAAAAAAGAAAGTCATATTCAGTTGTTAAGTGATTCTTCGAAACCCAAAGCCTCGCCTCAAGTGCAAATGAGAAATCAGGAAAACAAGTGGGACAGTAATACTTTAAATATGATTGGTTAGAAAGATATAAACGTTAAATATAATTTTTTATAATATATAAATAAAATATATAAACCTTTAGCTTGGTTAGAAAAAATAAATGACAAAATTCATATCATTGTAAACAGTGATGCCATATTTGCATAGAATGTATGTTCAATCAAATGTTTAGAATATATATATATATATATATATATATATATATATATATATATATATATATAAGTTGGGGAGAGCAGTCGATTACGTTACCATGGTTTCAACCTATTCAGTTTATCTGACGAAACCCAAACAGTCGAAACCATGGTATCGTAATCGGCTGATCTTCCCAGCTTAAATATCTAAAATCTCTACGTTAAATCTTCATTTCTCTTCAAACATGTATTGAGGAATTTCTAATACAACTGTTTACTGGTTTAATCTAAATCTAATTTAAATCTGACCTATAACTGTTAAGTATTTATATATATATATGTGTGTGTGTGTCTGTGTGTGTGTGTGTATGTGTGTTATTAAATTAGGATATATAAATCCCGACAAAGTTTTAAATTTGACAAATGGAAACGTTTCATGGAAATAGATTTGATTGCAAACAGACGATGCATTTCGTCATTCAAGGCCACATCAGATCTAGAAAACGAAAGAGTGAAATGTGTGTAGGTGCATTTGCGTTTATATTTAAATACATAAATCTTATTACTTTTTTCCTAAGTTGCGTTTCTCGTGAAAAAAAAGGAAGAAAAAAGTGTCTTTTCGGAAAAGGCTTATTGAATTTCTTACTTTCAAGCTGTTTTGACAATGAGAAGAAGATTTCATCTTTAATCCGATACAAAAAAAAAACTGGGAAAAACTAAAACTTTCGATTAGAACTAACTCCAGTAAAAACAAATATTAACGACTTTTTAAAAATCAGATGATTTTAGATAGTCCATGAATCATAGATATACATACATTCTGATCATGGCTGAGACTAAGAACTACAATTATACCTACTTAGAGCCAAACCCAAAGCACAAACTAAAATAAAAGGTCTGAAAAACTGATTTTGATCAGACCCGGTAGGATATCAGGGTATCGATTTCCAATATCGGAGTCAAATAAGTCATCCAAGGATAGATATGCAACCTTGAAACTTCTGAATATCGTTTCTTATGTCTTTGTCTATGAGTTTATCAAATTTGATTGAAATCGGATAACTCCTTCTATAACTCGATTTTCTCGATTATCGATATTTATCGGGAGTACCTCGACACAAACCCTAGCTAAAAACACTCGCAGACGCTTATAGTACAACCGTGTAAATTTTCAAGAAAATCGGTTCAGCCGTTTCGGAGTCTATAGGTAACGGACACACAGAGAGAGACAAAGTTCCATTTATAAATAAATTTAGATAAGTTTGTAATTACGCAGAAAATAAATGCTTTAATTTGGTAATAACGTGAGAATAGCAAATGTGTTTCTATTTCTCTGTAGTTTGAGTCAAATCCATGATTCTCTATAGTAACATTGTGTGAGTCATAAGTAAATGTAGACTTCCTTGTATTCTTGTATAATTTGACCTTTTTTTATAATTTGCAGTGTTTAATAAACCACTGTTTAAACTTAAACAATTATCAAACAACATTCCTGGCTATAAGACACAATTGCTGAGAGATGATGAGTCTAGCGAGATGAAGGTCACTGGCCTTGAGGTGTTTCTCTCGTTGATTCCACACAAAACGAAGAAAGAGGGCGGTTTTAAAGCACTGACTGAGGCAATAACACATGCTGCTTTTCAACCTGATCTTATTTGTGTACAATAGACTAAATCTGTAAATAATTATAAAAACATTGAATTGAATGCTTCAAAAAAGACACTATTGTTTCAAGTTTAAAGTTTGGGGGGTCAGAGTTTTTTGTTTTTTTTTTTAATTTCTAAAGACATCTTATATTGGTCTGTCTCTATCTGTAACTACTTTTTACCGTTTTCTTTTTTTGCCTCTTGTTTCCGATTTTATGAGGACATCTGATGGCTTGTGAAAAAGAAAGATGTCGACTAGTACTGAGCGGGGCGGAGCCGTAGAAACTTTCGAAGCCATCAGGGTGCAGTATGAGTCAGGGGCAGACAATTCTCAGTTTCTTTTCAACAATGGCGTCGATAAAAAAAAAACACAAATAAAGGCTATTATTTTTTCTATTTTTACTTGTTTTTTTTTTCGCTTTTTTTTCCTGCCAGACAAATTATTTTCTTTTCTCTATTTTTCTTCTTCTGTTACTACTACGTAAGTTTTTATAAATTTTCTTACTACAACATCTACGATTAAAAATACGATCAATATCACTTGTCTATATTTCTGAGATGAGGTAGTATTTACAGTATTTACATTATTCGGACTATTGTCCTCATCTTTGTTGCCATTTGTACGACGTTTAATAATAGATCATTCTATTTGTCTATATTTCTGAGATGAGGTAGTATTTACGGTATTTACATTATTCGAACTATTGTCGTCATCTTTGTTGCCATTTGTATGACGTTGACTAATAGATCATTCTATTTGTCTATATTTCTGAGATGAGGTAGTATTTACAGTATTTACATTATTCAGACTATTGTCGTCATCTTTGTTGCCATTTGTACGACGTTTAATAATAGATCATTCTATTTGGCTATATTTCTGAGATGAGGTAGTATTTACAGTATTTACATTATTCAGACTATTGTCGTCATCTTTGTTGCCATTTGTACGACGTTTAATAATAGATCATTCTATTTGGCTATATTTCTGAGATGAGGTAGTATTTACAGTATTTACATTATTCGGACTATTGTCCTCATCTTTGTTGCCATTTGTATGACGTTTAATAATAGATCATTCTATTTGTCTATATTTCAGAGATGAGGTAGTATTTACAGTATTTACATTATTCGGACTATTGTCCTCATCTTTGTTGCCATTTGTACGACGTTTAATAATAGATCATTCTATTTGTCTATATTTCTGAGATGAGGTAGTATTTACATTATTCGGACTATTGTCCTCATCTTTGCTGCCATTTGTACGATGTTTAATAATAGATCATTCTATTTGTCTATATTTCTGAGATGAGGTAGTATTTACAGTATTTACATTATTCGGACTATTATCCTCATCTTTGCTGCCATTTGTACGATGTTTAATAATAGATCATTCTATTTGGCTATATTTCTGAGATGAGGTAGAATTTACCATATTTACATTATTCGTACTATTGTCCTCATCTTTGTTGCCATTTGTACGACGTTTAATAATAGATCATTCTATTTGTCTATATTTCTGAGATGAGGTAGTATTTCCAGTATTTACATTATTCGAACTATTGTCCTCATCTTTGTTGCCATTTGTATGACGTTTAATAATAGATCATTCTATTTGTCTATATTTCTGAGATGAGGTAGTATTTACAGTATTTACATCATTCCGACTATTGTGCTCAACTTTGTTGCCAAAGCACGACGTTTCGGTCGTTGTACGTTCCGGCCTTCTTCAGGTGGTAGGATTTTCGAACCGGACCCTTTTCGGAATTCATAGCACCTGAAGAAGGCCGGAGCAACAAACGTCGTAAATAATGCTGAATATCACATCTACTGCCATCTTGCTTTTATGTGGCATGTTCCTTCAGAATTTAGGTGATCAGTCTCCACATCTTCCTGTCCTTTTCAGTCTTTAATAAGTTTTGTCTTTTTATTACTTCTCCAAAAACTTGTTCGACTATCCTTTTGCTTAAGCACACCAAGTGTGTTCAGCGCCGTTTTCCTCTGTCTCTCTTTCCCCTAATCTACCCTATGAGTATGACATTTTCCAAGCCGTCCATCCTTATTACTTAACTCATAAATGTCAAATACCAGTTCCTGATATTAAGTATAAGTAAAAATTTTGGTTAGCATTTTTCTCTAAAACCTCACATGTTCGTTCCATGGTATCCTCAGCAACTTTCTGTAGTACCACATTTCTGTTGGTTCAAGTCTGCTCTTCATCTTTAAGGAGATTATCCAGCATTCGCGGTCGTATAGACGGACAGATGTCACGGAACAGTTCAATAAACTTTTGTTTGTTTGTAACGAAATGTTTCTGTGTCTGATTAGCTTTTGTTATCTTTCTTTGGCCATCCTAATACGTTGTGGTGATACCGAGCAAAAGCGATGGACCGGATGTTTGCGCTTTAACCACCAAAAAGCAAATGACCAAAAGTCGTCGATGCGCCGCCGGCTCCACGCAGATGTTCCGGTTGAAAACTAAAAATTAATTAAATATTAAATTTCCAGTTCGCGAGCCTACGCGAATTTTATTTATCAGCCAACAGGAAACCCAGAACCAAATACAAGTGTGAAATCACAAATGAGCTGCTGTGATCCAAAAAGAAGATATAAAAAGCGGATACAGAAAGCTTCGACAGGCACCCCGACTCGAGGAGAAGAGAATAATTAGCATCTCCCTTGACCTAAAGTCAAGCGGCTTACTACGCTCGCCTCCCTTCACCTCTCCTTACCTTCTTCCCTGTCTCAAAAACTGCTTACTGACCTAAGGAGCGAATACATCAAAGACATTCCTTACTTATACACTCCCAAATTCCTAAGCATTAATTCTCTTTCAGTATTTTATTGCCATGAACATTTTAACGTCCGTTGGACCTGTATTTCACGTATTACTTCAATTCAAAATAAACCCAAAATCTGCCGACGGTATTTATATTTTGCGGAAAGTTACCACAAGTATCAAATTCTCCTTGTCAGCCTTCTAGTGGCAAAATGAAAAACCCACGTCTTCTGATCACACTTTTCGTCTTCTGTTAGAACACTTCCTAAATATTTAATTTTTTGTACTTGTTTCATTTTATGATCTCCGATTAATAATTTGCAATTTGGCTCATTTCTTTGCTGATGACCATTCATTCTGTCCATATTCTGTTCTTGTTGTTCATATTTGACCATTTCTCCTCGACTTCCTTCGCTAACTTCTGTACTGAATTGGAGTTGATAGACTAAACCATCGCCCGGTTCACACTCCTCCCACGTCTATTAAACAGGTGAAGAGGCTCATCCCTTGTTCCCTGTTTAGGATGTGGTTTCCGACTTTCTCTTTTCCAATCTTTCCACTCTTTTCTTTTCTTTTTTTCTCAATTGTAGTAGATAGACTAAACTATCGCCCGGTCCACACTCCACCCATGTCTTTTAAACAGGTGATGAGGCTCATCCCTTGTTCCCTGTTTAGGATGTGGTTTCCAGCTTTCTCTTTTCCAATCTTTTCACTCTTTTCTTTTTTTTTTCTTTTTTCAATTGGAGTAGATATACAAAACTATCGCCCGGTTCACACTCCACCCACGTCTATTAAACAGGTGAAGAGGCTCATCCCTTGTTCCCTGTTTAGTATGTGGTTTCCGGCTTTCTCTTTACCAATCTTTTCATTCTTACATAGCCACCTGTGCATCAGGGGTGCTTGTAGTTTTCTTTCCATTCGCCCCCTCGGCTTAACTCTCACAACAGACCACAAGTAGAATGACTACATTGAATTCATAGCTAAATCCGCTGCTAAGAAAGTCGGTTCTCTGCGAAGGGTCAGGAAGTTTTTTTCCCGTCTGAAACTATCCTGCACATATATAAATCTACCATCCGCCCGTGCATTGAATACTGCTGCCATATCTGGTTGGGTGTCCCTGCTATACAGCTAGGGGTCCTTGATAAAATCCAACGGAGAATCTGTAATGTGATCGACCCTGACTTGGCAGCTCAGATACAGTCACTTTCTCACCGGCGCAATGTGGTTTCCCTGTGTCTCTTCTACAAATACTTTCACGGCTTCTGCTCCGATGAACTTAGCTCACTGGTACCCCATATATATGAGTTTACTCGAGCCACAGGATTAGCAACTAGGTCCCACCCTTTTACTGTGAAACCAATAAAATGTAAACGCAAATTCTACTCCAGCAGCTTCTTTTCTCGCACTTCCCGCCTGTGGAATTCCCTTCCACTTACTTGCTTTCCCGACAGCTACAATCTTCAAGAATTTAAATGTAAAGTCAATAGTCATCTCTTATCTCACTGACTTGCATCCTCCCTCTAATGCTCCTTTCTCCGTCCTCTCCTATCTCATCAGTATTCTCATCCTTCTCTTACCCACTTCCTGACGCCCCCTATAACCTGTCACTCTTTCTCATAACTTTCCTCCTATGTAACCCTCTGCAAAACAGTGACAGTAAAATGTCTTGTTTGCGGCAATATGATTATAAAAAAAAATTCTATACTATTATAATGCGGATATAAATGGAGGATCAATTCTACATTACAACCAATATATAAACTGATCCTTCTATTTATGGCCACATTCATCCTTTTCTTACCCACTTCCTGACACCCCCTATAACCTGTCACTCTTTCTCATAAATTCCCTTCTTTGTAACACCCTGCACATCAGTGGCAGTAAAATGCCTTGTTTGGGGTGGCATGATTATAAAAAAAATGTCTGCTATTAATGCTTTAATGTTTGTTTTTATGTTGCAATTTTCCTTCATTCTTTGAAAAGTCCGCTTTCACTTGTCATATTTTTTCATGTTTTCTTTTTCGAGCCGTTTTTATGATTAAATTCTTCAGTCTTTCAGATTCATTTTTCTTTCTTTCTTTCTGTTGTTCTCTTTTTAAACTCTTTTTTTTTTCTCATTTTTTAATCACATTTTTTTATGTTCTGAATTTCGATTTCTTATTTTTGGATTTACTTTTTCTTTTTTTTTTCCTTTTTTTTTTCTTTCAATTTCTTGCTTTTTCTGTTTTACTTTCTTTTCTTAATTTTCTTTATTTTTTCCTTCTTACATTCTTTCTTTTTAAAGTTCTTTCTTTTCTTTCCTTCTTTCTTTTTCATGTTTTTCTTTCTTTACCACATTCTTTCTTTTCTTTCCGCTTCTTTCCTTCTTTCTTTTTCATGTTCTTTCTTTCATTTTCACTTTCTTTTCTTTTTGCTTCCTTCCTCCTTTCTTTTTTCATTTTCTTTCTTTTTCACGTTCTTTCTTTTCTTTCTGTTCTTTCCTTCTTTCTTTTCCACTTTCTTTTCTTCTTTCTTTTTCATGTTTATTCTTTCATTTTCACTTTCTTTTCTTTCTGTTTCTTTCCTTCTTTCTTTTCCACGTTCTTTTCTTTCCTTCTTTCTTTTTCACGTTCTTTCTTTTCTTTCTGTTTCTTTCCTTCTTTCTTTTCCACTTTCTTTTCTTCTTTCTTTTTCATGTTCTTTCTTTCATTTTCACTTTCTTTTCTTTCTGTTTCTTTCCTTCTTTCTTTTCCACGTTCTTTTCTTTCCTTCTTTCTTTTTCACGTTCTTTCTTTTCTTTCTGTTTCTTTCCTTCTTTCTTTTCCACTTTCTTTTCTTCTTTCTTTTTCATGTTTTTCCTTTATTTTTCACTTTCTTTTCTTTCTATTTCTTTTCTTCTTTTTCATGTTCTTTCTTTCTTTTTCATGTTCTTTCTTTTCTTTCCTTCTTTCTTTTTCATGTTTTTCTTTCTTTTCCACATTCTTTTCTTTCTGTTTCTTCTTTCTTTTTCATGTTCTTTCTTTCATTTTCACTTTCTTTCTTTTCTTTCTGTTTCTTTCTTTCTTTCTTTTTTCATGTTCTTTCTTTCTTTTTCACTTTCTTTTATTGCTGTTTCTTTCTTTCTTTTTCACTTTCTTTTCTTTCTGTTTCTTCTTTCTTTTTCATGTTCTTTCTTTCATTTTCATTTTCTTTCTGTTTCTTTCTTTCTTTTTTCATGTTCTTTCTTTCTTTTTCACTTTCTTTTCTTTCTGTTTCTTACTTTCTTTCTTTTTCACTTTCTTTTCTTTCTGTTTCTTCTTTCTTTTTATGTTCTTTTTTCTTTTTCATTTTCTTTGCCTTCTGTTTGTTCTGTTTTTCTTTCTTTTCTATTCTATTCTTGTTTCTTTCACAGTCGTTGTTGTTTTCTCTGATATCCTGGGTATGACGATAAAGTACATCCGGCAGCAAGGCCTCTGACCAGAAGGTTTTGAGCAGCGTGGAAGCACTCCTTAACTGCTGTTGTTCTCAGGTTCACCCTGACCGGAGTAGTAGCACATGTTGGGGTCCCAGCTATGGGTAAATAGTGAGAGACTTTTAAACCTGAGTCAAATCCCTATGAAAGTAAAAAAAAATGCCCTCTTTTTCCTCATATCTTTTATTTCATTTTTTCCTCTCTTTTTTTGGCACCCTTGATCCCTCTTCTTATTGAAATAAAAGAAACCATTGCTTTTTTCCGTTGAAATGTGGATTCAATTCCTTTTTTGATTTTGCAGACATTCCCCCCACCCAAGTCATAATCAGGATCAACAAACATTTTTGGGTAACCAAACAATTTTACCTGCAATCGTATCGAAAGAATTCCAATCTCTGAGTTCCAGCTGTTTGCAGACAGCATTACTGATAAATACAGAAATGTCTGGTCCTGAAATTCTTAGACAGTTTATCGACAGAAACAGTCCTGGTTTTTATCCTGCATTTCTAAGTGATATTGGATATGAAAAGACAAGCTCATTGCCGCAAATGTCAACAGTGGTGCAGGCGAGAGAAATATCAGTGACACTCACTCCCTGATGGGACAAGAATCGAAAGGCTGCATTTTTAAACATACGAAACGGATAAAATATAACAGTAGAATTCATCAAGGCATTGTGACGTTGCCTGGGACAAAGAATATTGTTTTTAGTTTTTAAATTCAAATTTGTTGTAAATAGTGGGATTGTATTTCTTCTTCTTCTATGTACCCTGTCCCTTCAGGACGTGAGCGATCATGGCTTTCCACGTCTCCCTGTGTCTGGTGGCTCTTCGCACGCCTTCTCCTGTTACACCACCTAAACCAGGCTCTACCATCCACTAGCGCAAGTTCATAAATCTAGAATATTAATGCATAGAAACTAGCATGGCCACAAAATGGGGGATCAGTTTATATATTGATCATAAGATAGAATTGATCCCCCATTTTATACTCACATTATAATTTCTTACAAACAGTTGGCATATATATTCTTCTATTATGTGCCCTGTCCTTTCAGGACGTAGGCGACCATGGCTTTCCATGTCTCCCTATGTCTGGTGGCTTTTAGCACGTCTTCTCCTGTTACACCATGCAACCCTCATTCCATCATCCACCTGATTAGGTCCTTCAAGTATGTTATCCGTTGCTTTCCCCTGTCTCTTTTCCCCTCTATCTGGCCTGTTAGTATCAGGTTCTCCAAGCCCTCCTTCCTCATGTATGTCCCAGGAACTTCAGCTGTATTTTTTTGATGCTCAGTATTAATTTTCTTTTCGTTTCAATCATTTCTAAGACCTCATCATTGCTCACATGCTCGATCCATGATATTTGCAGCATCCTTCTGTAGAACCACATTTCAGTTGCTTCAAATTTCTTCCTCATCTTTGATATTGTCCAGCATTCACTGCCATATTGAAGGACGGACATCACGTAGCAATCCAGTACTCTCTTCCTTGTTTCTAGTGAATTTGTCCTGTTTCTTAATACTTTACTCAACTTCTGGAATGCTTCCTTCGCCATGCCAATTCGCCTTCGGATCTCTGTGTCGCACTTTCCGTCTTCTGTTATAACACTTCCCAGGTATTTAAATTTTTGTACCTGCTTGATTCTAGTATCCCCGACCTGTAACTTGATCATATTTTGTACAAATATATAATTTAAAGGCAAAATAACTTGAAGAAGGAAAACGACTTCCTCTTCATGACTTTTCGTGTTCTTTTTTTTTTCTCAAGGACACATGTCCCAGAGGATATAGACAATTCCTGTGACTATACCCAAAGAGTTGTGAGTTCGTATACGAGGCTGCAGTGGTGAACAGATAACTTAGAGAGTTAAGTGAAAGGGAGATAACTGCATCATTACCAGAAGTAATATTGCACATGGAATGAGAATGATATACCCTAGATCGAAATAAAGGGTTCGGTTCAAAATTCCTACCCTCTGAAGAAGGCCGGAGCATACAACGTCCGAAACGTTGTAAAAGTTAAAGATGAAGACAATATCCGAATGATGTAAATAATGTCTTTTTTATTTTTTTATTTTTTATTTATTATTATTATTATTTTTTTTTTTTTTTTTTTTGTTGAATGCATTAAATTCATAAAGTTTGATAGTCCAAACCGAAAGTGAAAGTGTCATTTACCTGGTCGCAAACAACTATCCTCCCCCGTCGCTTCATGTGAGACGCAATATTTCAATGTTTTTAGACCAAAGCAGCAACTCACTAAATGTAAAATACCAACTTGTACACGTCTATATATTTTGCTGTTCTTTTTCTTTTATGCATCTTGTCCTTTAGGTTAATACATGTTGATGGTTCTCCACAACTACCTATTCCTTCTAGCTCTAAGCGATGATTACTGTCTCTCTCAGTTCTGTTCTGTTATCCATTTGCATAAACTCGTTAGGTAGGTTTCTCCTTTTTTACACTGTTTCTCTTAACTTCTGTACGTTCTGTGGGTGTTAAATTTTCATAACCCTCTTTCCTCATTATATATCCCATAAATTCTAACTTTATCTTTCTGATTCTACGGAGCCTTTGAGATTTGAAAAAGAAATCACTCGACTGGCGGTCAAGAATGAGGGAAAATTACCTCGCCCAAGATCATTTTACACGACCGACTCCATTTTCTTAATAGTCGCCTTACGTAAAACATAGCGTGAATCGCTGACAGAAAACAAAAATGAATTTTAATTAAAATTTCGAACGTGTTAGAAAGGATTTTAAAATTTTTAAAAATAATAACAACAATGTTTGATTTTTCCTCTTAATAATAGCATAAACATTTTCATGATAAAACTTTACTTTTATTAAGTTTGAGCCCTTTTAATCTCATGTTATCTTGTTTTTGTTTTGTTAGTTTTTTTTGTATCTATTTTTTTTTTTTGACAAATGAGTAGAGTTACCTAAATTCTCAAAGATTTTTTATAAAAATATTACTTACTTGTATAATTCGTTTTTCAGTGTGTGGTTGAAAGAAGTATGTAATTTTTTCTTTCAAATGCTAGTTTTTACTTTTCATTAGGACAAAATTTTTCTAAGTGATCTTTAATCTGGGCATTTTGACTCTAGAAGCGTTAATTAAACGAATGTTTGCACTGACCGGGACGATAAAAGCTAAGAGTTCAATAATGTCATTGTAAGGTAAAGTAACTTGTGAATTTTCAATGGCATACTTTTGGGTTGTAAAAGAATCAGATTTCCTTTTTCATTGCGAGATTTTTAATCGACCCGCGGGCGAATAAACCAATAAACTCTTAATCGCCCAATTAAGTTTTTAATCGTCTGAGTCGATCCGGCGAGTGAAATCTCAAAGGCTGTCCTTTTTTATTTCCATTTTCTCTAAAAGTTCATCACAAGTTCCAGTTATGTTATTCTCAGCATCCTTATTTTCATCGCATCTCAATTAACCTTCCAGTCTCTTCCTTCAGTTGTCTAACATCCACTGCTTTAGTACTAAACAGGATACTAACAGTACTAAAATGCTATATAACATAGCAGTTTAGTACTGTTCTTTGTTTTTATCGATATTTTCCTGTTTCTTAATACTTTTGTTTAGCTTTCAAAAGGCATATTTCCCTATACCAAAAGAGGCCCTTCGGTTTTATGCATTGCATTTTCTCTTCTCCGCTAAAACACTTACCCAGATGCATTGGCGTGAAAAACTATTGGAAAACCTTGGTACATTTTACCCCAAAATCAAGAGTTAATATCAATATCAGTATGCTTTTCTAAGAACATTTTATGATCTTTAATGTCCTGAAAATCATTGCGTTTTCGTATGCCGGATGATAGAGCATCTTGAGTATCAATCCATACGTGATAAACGCTTAAGCAATCATGTCTCTAAAGAGACATGACTGACTGGGCAGAACATTATTCCGCAGTAGGTTGCCATTACTTTCTGCGATAGATTAGTTGCCAGCGAAGGCTTTAGAACCCAATCTGTCATGTTATTTGACCCATAGCTAGAGGGGGAGAAATGTATTATATTATTAAGTAGTAATTAGTGGGGGATCAGTTTATTACTTCATAATAATAGAAGACCAATCCCTTACTTTATACCCAGTAGTAGCCTTAATCATATTTCCAACTATTATATTCAGTCAGTCATTTAAGTGCCATACGGGATACACGTCTGGGCCATCATTTCTCGAAAAAGACATAACTGACTGGGCAGAAGATTATCCCGCAGTAGGTTGCCATTACTTTCTGTCGTAGACTGGTTGCCAGCCAAGGCTATAGAACCCATCTGTCCTAGTGTTTAACACATAACTGGAGGGAACAGACGGATTAATACCTTTCCCAAGGGTATTTGCGCGTAAGTAAATGCAAGGAATTTAACTGGAATTCGAACTCGGCTCCCTGATTTTTCGCATCCACTTGACCACAAAGCACTTCCTTAAGTATAATGATGCTGAAAAAAGGCTATTAGAATTTTTATTCTCCGTTCTTCTTGGCAGTAATCCTGAAGTTCTTGGAGATTGTTTGGTTTTCGTTAGAGGACTTTTTTCTTCTGGTTTAAGGAAAAATTAATACTTCTTTGTTACAATATTCGATAATGCTAAATAAAATCCATACTCTTCGTTTATAATACTTCATCAGGGAATTTTTATTCACACAAAACAGTTCTAAACGTAAAAAATAAACAAGAGAAACCACTATTTTGTCGATAAAACTTCGTTTTTATTAAGTTCGGGGCCTTTTAACATGTTGCTATCTTTTGTGATTTTTTAAATTTTTTTCACAAATGAGTGGCGGTATCTAAGTGAAAGTGTATATTTTGGTGCCGTACACACAACTAAATACATTCCCAATGATTGTTATATTTGTTTAATAACATAATAGGTTCAATGAGATGATGCAAATATTACAATATTACAATAACCAAGAGTATATTGTGTGTGTTTAGTAATATTGCGTACAGTAGCAGCCATAATATAAAGAACGGAAACAACAAAGACATAAATATGTGTATTAATTAAAAAGTAATGCATGATTAGCAATTAAATTTTTACCGAATAAAGATTAGGGTGTAATGCATAAATATTATATAAAGTTAAAAAAAATTACATAATAGTTTTTTTTTTAAATAAAGATTAAATGGAACATATGGAACTAAGCTACTGGATAAAAGTTTGTTAATAATTTTATAAACTTTTAATTTACATTGTTAAAAAAACTTGATGGAGCTTTTCAACAATAAGTAAAGGTTCATTTATCATTAGAACTTTATTTTTAAGCAATATGGCAAATTCTACGCGCGAAACACTCTCTTTTGAAGAAAAAATTCATTATCGTTAACTATCAGGAAAAAACGTTAATTTCAGAAATTTCTGATATCCTTCATAGGTCTAAAAGTGCCGTTCATTGTGTATTTAGCAGGTGTAACACCGGTAAAACGTTAGATGCAAAACGAAAAACCGGCAAACCTCCAAAAACATCGCAAAAAGAAGATCGAAGAGTTGTTAGAATATCTACAAAAAACGTTTTGAAACTGCTACATCAATTGCCCGTAAATTTAATGAAGACACAGATAACAAGATCTCAAGGAAAACGGTTGCTCGCGGGTTAAAAAATTCAGGATTGCATGCCCGTATTCCAGCTTCAAGGCCTCTCATTTCAAAGCGAAACCAAAGGGCACGCCTAGAGTACGCGAGAGAAAATCTTGTTTGGACTGACGCACAATGGGATACAGTTCATTTCAGTGACGAGTTCAAGTTTACTATATTTGGTTCTGAGGGCAAAACTTACGTACGCCGTAGAACAGGTGAAAGACTGTCTTTTCAATGTGTCAAGAAAACCGTTAATTTTGGTGGCGGCAGTGTGATGGTGTGGGGAATGATTTCATTTGCAGGAGTTGGCCCTATCATCCGCGTACATGGCAATATCAATGCTGAGATTTACAAAAGGCTTCTTCAGCAGCATGTGGTACCAAGATTACACCATAATCTTTATGAATCTCCTAATTTCATGAAGGACAATGCACCTTGCCACAAGGCTCACAAGGTTATGGCTTTATTTGAAGAAGAAGGAATCACCCTAATGAAGTGGCCAGCGCCCCGACCTGAATCCAATAGAAAATGTTTGGAAGATAATTGGAGAAAAGGCTCAGAAAAGAAACCCGAAAAACCAGGATCACCCGTGGGAGTTATTGAAAAACGAATGGGAGGGAATTAATGCCGGTTTTTGCAAGAAATTAATTAGATCATGTGGTCGACGATGCAGAGAAGTCATTGAAAATAAGGGGATGTTTACTAAATATTAAATTTTGATGATATTTGTTCACAATCAAGTATTAACAACATCGTCCCTTAACTTTTGTCCAGTAGCCTATTTCTTTTGTCCCATTTAATCTTTATTTAAAAAAAAAAACTATTATGTAAATTTTTGTAATTTTGTGTAATATTTATGCATTACACCCTAATCTTTATTCGGTAAAAATTTCATTGCTAATCATGCATTCATTTTTAAGTAATATACATATTTAGGTCTTTGTTGTTTGCGTTCCTTACATTATGGCCGCTACTGTATATGAAATAGAATAAAAAGTAAAAGGGGCATTAGCTTTTCTTACTTGTTCTCGCAGAACACTTAGCGACCTGTTTGCACAACCTTTGAACTGGTTGAGAAACATTGGATTAAACGCTAGTAAACTAATATAGCAATGTTTTTCTACCACCGCTTTTGGTGCAACCACCACACCTTTACGTGTCCACCACCAAATCTTATCGTCTTTCTTGTGTACCTTGCCTTGTTTCTTGCTCACACCGGTCTTCTTCCATATTCTATTGCATTTCAATATATCAATATTTTACACTTATAAGAAAAATTGCATTTTACCTGCATCACATGTTAGATGTTCTTTCGATTATTTCAACCGTCTATTCTAATGTTTTTGGGTCAGTGATTATATATATATATATATATATATATATATATTTGCTATCAGTTAGTTAAGGGCCATACGGGATATACGCTTGGGGGATCATATCTCAAAAGAGACATGACTGACCAGGCAGAAGAGTTGCCATTTATTTCTGCGGGAGGCTGGTTGGCAAACATGGCTATAGAACTAAAGCTGTTCCGTTATTTAACCCATAACTGAAATGAAAAGACGGATTAATACATTTCCCAAGGGTATTTGCGAGTAAGTGAATGCAATGAATTCAACTGGAACTCGAACTCGGTTCCTCGATTTCTCGTTCCGAGCCGATGTCTCCTGCACCACAATGCATATTTGCTGCTATGCGCTCCTTAAACTGTATTCGCAATATTCTAGATACTATACCAACTGACACTTTACTTTTAAGGCTGCATTCACTCCTCATTTATCTTACTATTAATTTTGGACTGCTCACCGAAAACCTCACAATATTTCATCGATCTGTGCCTTCTAACCTTGATGGTCTTCGTTTTTCTTTTCACTTCCAGTAGTAACAAACATTATTTCGGTGGGTTTAACACTGTTTCTGGAAATTTCTATCAACCAAACTGTTGTGGGATCTTCCTTTTGTATATGATAATGGACTCGATTGAGTGTACATATACTCCTGCCATACAGAGAAAAGTAGTCGCAGTAGGCATTTGCCGCTGCTACTATTACACTGTCAGCACTCTGCTTTCGGGTTGAGAGCGCTCTCTGCTTCCGAGCAGAGAGCACTAACCCAGTCGTGGTTCCGCCGAAGGGTAGAATCACGACTCTGTAAAAATAGACATTTTTTGGCCCGGCACTACAAAATGACCGTGTGTTACATCCAGCCTTGCGTGGGAAGGTTGGTAAATACCGTCGCAGCCAACATTTGCTCCTGCTACTATGACACTGTCAGCTCTCTGCCTTTCGGAGAGCACTAACCCAGTCGTGGTTTCGCCGAAGGGTAGATTCACGACTGGGGAAAGATAGACAGATATTTTAGGCCGGGCTATATGGCCCGGAAGACCCACATTAAAAAGACCTTGTGTCACATTTCTCCTAAGTGAGAAGGTGACTAAATACCGTGAATATTTTTCCCCGTAATTTTGAAACGAAAAAAATATTTTTTAAAAAAGTGTTTTTTTCAAACAAAAAAACAAAATATGTAAAAGAAAAAAGTGCCAATGGTTAATTTAATTATTTAAGTCTTTTTTTTTTAGATTTAATATTTCATACGTCAGAAAATAAAATTAAAAAAATAATGCTTTTTTTTTTACGCTAAATATTTCATGCAGGAAATCAACTGTCTGTAATTAGTGTGGCATTAATGTAACATTTTCCTATAAAAAGTAAATGTCTAAATTTTTAAATATTCTTCAAAAATTTCTGAACTGAGAGCGTAATAGTTTTTATATTTCTAATTTCAGTAAAACAAAATAAATAATTATTATTTTTATGTTAAATTCATTTAGTCAACAAAAAATGTAAATATTTACCCCGTAATTTTGAAACAAAAACAAACGCAATTTTGTTTACAATGTCACACAAGACATCAAATCACGTTGACACAAAACAAAAGAAAATAGATTTTTTAATGAAATTTTTGAACAATTTTTAAACAACAATTTTTTTATATAATTATTTATTTATATAACCGAGTTTTAACGGAATTTATTCATTTAATATTATAAACATTATAATTACTAAATGGGAAGCCTGCTTCAAACACGATTTAATGGAAGACGACAATCAATAGGACTCTGCAATGGCGGAAGGTGTCTTGCATCTTCTCCTACTACTTAAATGTCCTGAGTTGCACGGGCAACGCCGGGCTATGAGGCTAGTATTTAATAAGATGGAACAGTTCCTACTTCGATACTTTTATGCTATCATGAATTCATCATTTCGGATCTTTTATTAAACAAATAGTTTTGCATGGTCATTTTTTTTCAATCTCCGGAAAGCGGTGCATCATCTGTTGCACGACATGGCATCTACGAATATACAACTGCATCCGGCAGCAAGGCCTCTGATTGGGAGGTTGTAATAAGGAGCATGGAACCACCTCTTAATTGCTGTTGTTCCCAGGTCTACCCTGACCCGGAGTGGTAGCACCTGTTAGGATTGTAGATATGGGCAAGTAGTTAACCTTCAAACTTGGGTCAAAACACTATAAAAATATAAAAATACACTTTTATAGAGATATGTACATAAAAATAGACTTTTATAGAAAAAATACATTTTTGAAGGAAAAATATGACCAACGATAAATTTCGAAGGAAAAATTATTACCATAACACATTTTTGAAGGGAAAAAAATTCTCAACAAAATATTTTTGAATACAAAACTAGAAGACATTTTCAGTTTTCTAAAATAAAAAACAGTAAAAACAAAAAACTTTCATTAAAATCTGACTAAATCAACCTTCTCATGATAACCGAACCTTAAAAAACTAACTTAAAACACCATTTTTTTGGCATTAAATAACCCACAGAGGTTGATATGCCGTTAAACAAAACTCAAAAGAATATGCAACTTATTTTCCAATACGAATTTATACAAAATAAATTACTATGTATGAATTGAAATATTAAGCTAAAAAATGTCTGTAAATTATTAAGTTACAAAGTATAAAAATGAATGAAATAAAAAATGAATGAAATAAAAAATAAATGAAATAAAAAAATGAATGAAATAAAAAAAATGAATAAAATAAAAACAATCGATAAAATATGCGCAAGGGACCAATAAAATTGTATGAATCACAAAAACTCAAACTTTACAAAAGATGCACTATTTACATGATTAACAATGTTTGAACTGTTGCCCTCATCTTTATTTTCATATTATTACTGAGATATTAAATTTGTAAGTTCCCAAAATTCATACGCGGATGTCTCCAAGAGCACATGGCCCATTGGATAAAAGCTTTTGTTGAAGTAATCCACTGATTTCACCCAAAGAGTCCAATACCTCGCCACAGCAGAACAAAAACTAGAATGTACTATAACTCTATAATTGGAGTAGATAGATCTATCTATCGCCCGGTTCAAACTCCACCCACGTCTATTGAACAGGTTAAGACGCTCATCCCTTGTTCCCTGTTTAGGATGTGGTTTCCGGCTTTATCTTTTCCAATCTTTTCACTATTACGTAGCCCCCTGCACATCAGTGGCGTTACCGCCTTGCTCGGGGTCATACGATTAAATAAAAAACTCATTAAAGCAGTGAGCAAAATAAAGGAATCGGTTAGAATTTCTAAATGTGAATATGACAGTAAATGGGGACAATCATGTAAGAATTTTACGACACATCATTTTAGAAATCTAGACGGCAAGAGCCTTTACACTTTCTTCCATAAAGGCAACGCAGAACTTCTGCTTTGAATGGTTACTGGGTCGTAAGATTTCATATGTTTAGCTAATCAAGGCCTATTTTAAAAAGGGGCTCCACAAAAAAAGATGAAATTTAGATGGTACGGTTTTTTCAGTTGTCGGAATTTTTGTTACAGTTATTTAAACC